>SMSQ01011319.1:34515-48717 GCA_019453375.1 Ctenoplectra terminalis | reverse complement strand
TTATGAAATTTTTTTTTTTTTTTTTTTTTTTTTTTTTTTTTTTTTTTTTTTTTTTAATTTATTATATTGAAACTAAAACATTGTAGATTAATATTTATTTTGTACATCACCTTTCACAAACTACAAAATCATTTTTATACGTAGTACGCGATTGCACGATGTTTTCTTTATGTCATGTTCATTAATTATATTTACGAAAAAGTATTTAACAATTTCATTTTGAAAATTGAGAAATAGATACTATTATATTTTTCGCATAAGTTGTTTCAGTGTTTCCAATGCTGTAACGATTGCCTTTATTGATATCTATGTATCGCGTTATTAAAATCAATTCTTTAAATTATAATAATGCTTAATAAAACATTAACTGTTTTATATTACATTACAATTTGTTTTAAATTTTCTGTTGTAAAATTTATACTGTACAATTAAGCAAAGAATCCAAGTAATTGAAAAAAGAGAAGATACAATATTATAGATGAATTTTAACTAAAATATCTTAATAATATATGTATATTTTTTTAATGAAGAATGCAATAATTAGGAAGACACTCCTCTAGACATTAACTGTCAGAAATTTTACACTTTAATTTCAAAAATTAACTCTTTTCTTTTAATTATTATAAGAAACATTAAGTGTGAAAATTAGCTTTACTATTTTCTATTCTTTTTCTGAAAGTTAAAACTGTTAATTAAATCATTAATTATTTTTAGTTGCTCAGTGCTTAAAATAATCACACAAAGCTGGAAAAATTATTTGAATTACTTTAATAATTCCAATTATTTGAAATATATTAATTGATGACACATTCCAAATCCATTTTTGTTTTTCTTAACGAATAAGAAACTGTAGCTTTATTTTTTATTACATGTTAATAATTATTACAATTGTGAATAATTTTTTAACACAAATATTGTAGTTGAAATCATAACGTTCGAATTGCTTGAATGATCTAATAAATTTTAATACCTTATTTATATTTTATTATAAACGTTACGTTCTTGAATAATGAGGCAATGGTTTAAAAATATGTGTCATAGAAAAGAAACATAACAATAAAAATTAAAAAAAAAAAAAGAACAAAGAAATATTTCTGAAATATAACAATTATAAAGAATATGATGCATGCCCTGTTAAATAAGTATTCACATATTCTATGAAAATTAAAATGTATCTCAAGATTAACATTTTATGTAAAATATAAAGGCAAATTTAATACGTTTATACAATAGGAACCAATTAATTTTAATTGATATTACTGGTTACGTTAATGGTATAAATAAAACATTTAAATTTTCATAATTAATATTTTACTTTCTTCTTGACTGTTGGGATATTAATTCTTTTCATAATCAAGAATGAAGTTTACTTGTTATTGTTAAAGAAAAAGAAAGAAAGAAAAAAGAAAAAGAAAATGGTTCTATTGTTTAATTTTAAGTGCCTCGCCCTGTATACTAAATGTATATATATTTATGCATGTACATAATTTAAAAAAAGACAATTGTACTTTACTTTATTGTTTCATTTATATAAATATATATATATATAATGAATATATATATAATTATAATATTAATATTCCATATTTCCAATTAAATATTGTAATTACTTTATACCACAATATTATCATTATTGTTACAATCGTTATTATCATTATTACTCAAATGGACAGCATTATCTTTCGTCGCAGCGTTGTTGTTGAAACAAAATTTGAATTTTAACAAAAATTCACTCCACTCTTTTTTGTGTTTCTTATAAATATTTTTAATTCACAACAAAATGCTTTTTCGTGTGTCGATAAATATGTTCCATACGGCAGTTCCAGGAGTATAATTAAAGAAAAAAAAGTATATTAAACAAAGACGGCTTCTGCTGTAAGTGAAGACTATGAAGATAAAAAATATAGAACGAGAACTATATTATTTAAAATATTCTATTGTTAGCGCTCAAAGTGAAAAGAGAATGCTTGTTATCATTTATATATATACATACATATATATATATATATAAAAAAGAAAAGGAATTTTACAATTTATGCCTTGTTGTTGTTCGAAACTCAGTTTTCCATCGTGCTGAAATTACATTCGATCGAAGAACGAGTTTGTACACTGATGTAATTATTAATTTTAAGTAATAACGTTCGAAAGATATTCGTTAGTTGATTAAAATATTAAATTATATAATCACTAAAGCAGAATGAAGATTTTGCGTAGTGCATTTTGTTTTTACAACAAAATGATCGAATAATTAGTTGTATAATCAAAACCAGAACGGATATTTCGTGTAGCGCGCTTCGTTTATAATGAAATATTACAAAGAAAAAAGAAAAGAAAATCAAACAAAAATAAATGGAAGTAAATTCATTTGTTCGATTTTTGTATCGGTTGACTGATATTTTACAACTACAGGTCACACAATTTAAACATTGTCTTTAATTTCTTTTTATAACTATATAACGACGTTTCGTGATGATAACCATTAATTAATTACGTTTTTTTTTTTTCAAATTGTATCGAAATGTTATTACGTACAACACGTTGATAGGATTTTTATAAATTTTAACTTATGTTTCCTGTCTGACTATTATCAGTTATCTGATATATAACTGTATAAATAAATTTTAACAATAGCATTTTAAACCCTGCGTTGTTAAATCGTACTGTTCGAGTAATATCGAATATTCGAGCTCTTGAGAGCTCTAAATAAAATAGCTTTACAATCAGAGTGGTTATTTGCCCTTTCTTGAAATATTTATATACCTTTATATGTATTAGACAAACATTTTTATTTTCTATCTTAGATTTAGTATTCATATCATTATCAATTTTTTTTTTAACAATACATTGCTTAGAATTACTGAAGACACAAAGTCATATTAAAGATAAACCACAATTTTTGTATATAATTATTAAACTCAAACATGTAATAATACTTATAACAAACTTTTGTTCTTTCTCTCGCTTTCAGAGATGTTTTAAGATGTCAGTCTAACATAGATCTTACTCATAAAACGCCAATAGCTCTAGTATAGGTTGAAATATGACTGTTACCGATGATTCTCCCCATATAAAATCATAATGACCGAATGACTTAATAGATATTTCTTCGTGGAACACAACATTACCGAGTTTGCTTTTCAAAAGATTGACATCCTGAAACAAATAACATTTATTAATTTTCATTTAAATATTATTAGTACAATAGATTGTCTATTTAACATTAGAACTAATAAAGGAGTCAAAATGGAATTTTATAAATTCCAAACGCTTCAGCTGTCCACTGTAATGTGAACAAATTTTCAGTCTCACTTAATTTTAATTCTAATTTAATTCTATTGTACGTTTCTGATATTTTATTTAAAAATGAACAGCTTTTTAATTCAGCCTGGAAAGAATATTGTAATATTAAAATTTGACAAGGAATTTTATAAATTCCTGTAAGAAATCCTGTGGATTTTCTGTAAAGAATATGCATGAAGGTTTGTCTCCCTTACACTGTGTATTTTTTTTAATTATATCCTTGGTAGTTCTAGTGTTAAATATTAATTGAAATAACACATTAACGCAATAGACTATTATAGATTAATATTAATAGAAAATTGTACTTCGTATCATTATTGATTTTATCATTACCGTTTTCGTTGCAAGTAAATCGTCGTCACTGCTGAAAAGTGCAACTGGTGCGATCACTTTGTTCAACTCATATTCGGGTGGCTTTGAGGAGTTGTAAACTTGATAATTTTTCTCCGTATTATCGTAGTCGAATTGTCTAAAGTGATCTAAAATTATTCAATGATTTATTATCCTTAATTGATTTTATTGTTATTTATAATCAACAGGTATTTACCTGGGTGTACATGTCCTTGCCCGAAATGAACCAATTGCTTCCAAGAAGCGCCAGCGGGAACATGATTAATAATCGTCGACAAATTCATCTAAGTGATTAAATAAAAGTTTGCAAGATATTATATAAATGCAAAGCTTATATCGCATATAAAACAGAAAAAAGTTTTATGAATTTTTATTCAAAAAAAATGAAAATAAATAAAAATAGTTTCTAAAAATATCTAAAAAAAAAAATCATTAGATACGACTAGATTATGCGAATCTTTATGCATTTTTATTTATCTCCATTTTTTTAAATAATCTAAAAATTGTCATGATACATAATTACAATTATCTACAATTTTCTTCAATGTCAAATGTATTATTTTCTACATTCAAACATTAAGTATTTTCAATTGTGTTAAATGAAATTTTATTCCAAATTATTTGGAAACAAGATTCTTTTAAATTCCAATAAATTTAAAATCATTTTAAGTAGCGCCTAAGTAAGAGAACAATTATAAAAAAAAATGATCAAATTCATAGCTTGTTACCATAGCAAAATTTCATACTACATCCTTTAGCATATTTGCAAAGGTCTAACATGCATCTTATCGTCTTAAATACTTCCCAAACATATATTTTTTAATCATTGAGTAATCTTGCGTCTCCAAGTTTCCTCGATTAATCGTCTAATTCGATAAGAATTAACCGAGTTATTGAATTTTTACCGCGCTCAAGTTCGTCTGACCGAAGCCAGTGGCCAGGAACAGTACGTTATTGCACAAGAACTGCGTCGTCGTTTCTTGACAGAGTATGTTCGACACAAACTTTCCCCAAGCAGAACGTGAGCGTAGCTCAGGATAACCGAACGCTTCACCTATCCACTGCAATGTGAACAAATCATCAATTTTACTTAATTTTAATTCCAATTTAATTCTACTGTACGTTTCTGATATTTTATTTCAAAATAAAGACTTCGGTTCTTTAATTAGTTCACCGTGGAAAGAATATTGTACTATTAAAATTGTACAAAGAGAAATTCAAAATTAAAAACATCAATGTTTTAAGACCATTTAGAAATTATGTAAGGTACAATTTCTAATTCAAATTTTTAATGGGAATAAAAAAGAAGTCTTTCTGTAGAACAGTGTAACCAGAAGCGAATAACAAATGACATTCTTGTTTGTTAAACGTTTACGCAATTTAAATAAAATCTCCGCGTAACTTACCACGCCCATGTATGTTAATTTAGCTAGTTTTGTAATCGGACCGCGCATATTGCCGGTAAAAGCTACAGGTGCAAGGCCGATCATTAATCTAACTTTTGCATTGTAGTCGGGCTTCTGCGACATCATTACCCAAAATTGTGTGCTACCTTGAGAATGACCTATATAGAAAAGGTCCTTGCACTTGGTTCGATTGAGAATGTAATCGATCGTCGCCGAAAGATCATAAGTACCGAGTTCATGGTAACTGGAATGAAAAGAAGAATTAAGAAAATTGTGAAAGAATTACTTTTTATTTAACATTAACAGCTGTTATATTTTAAATGCAAGTTTCGTAACTGTAATTATAATATTTAAATTGCTGTTCCACATTGGTTAAACGATACCATCAATCTTAATTATTTATGTCTGATTATGAATATAGGAAACATTCATTTACCTTTTTGAATAATTAAGGGACAAATAATATGTATTTTTATTTGAAAGATTCAAACTTCATGATCCATTTTCTCTCAAATCGGTGGAACAATTTTAATCAAATTTTAATTGAGTAATTATTATTAAATACTGTTAATTTTAACTGTGTAATTTATTAATAATGTTAAATAAATTGGGTACACAGCTTTTTTTTATAAACTCTTTAGAAAAAAAGTTGTACAATGGAAGAAAAGTGATTAAAAAATTAACATTCACTAATTAGCTATTATTATTAAATTTTAATAGCTAATATTATTTAATTTTTCAAGTTTCTTCTTGCTAAGAATCAAATATATAAATATTAAGCTTCAGTCAAATCAGTAAGAAAAATTTTGTAAAAATCTGTTGCACCTAAAGTTCCAAAATTGTCGATCGGCTGGCAAAATCGACATATGATTTCTCGAGTAAATGTTTCCTCTGTTATTTCCGAGCCATACATCGTATCCTGCGTCTGCGAGCGCGTACGCTGAAAATAAAAAAAAATTTAGTGAATGTATAATTTTGCACAAAAAGAAGTAATTTTTGAAACATGATTCCCAGTTATCATACACTCGTTATTTACTGAAATAAAGCTTTAAGGATATCGTTTGACGTTCATGACCAATGGTTACGTAACATCAGAAAAAAAATATTTGAATTTTGAAATAACTTTCACGATACGTGGCCTCGATATAAATTGAAAATTACACAAGAATGACATAAGAGAAGGATGATCTTACAAAAGAGTGATGTGTAAACGAAAGCTAATTACAAAGTTAAACAAATTCAAAGAATAAACTAACACCGTGCAAGAAAGTGTTAAGCAAGCTTTTATATTCTAATCGCTACTCAAATACACGATTATGGTTTCAAACTGTTGGTTTAGAAAACATATAGCGTTGATTTATGTTTTTTTTTTTTAAATTGTGCTTGTTAATTTCTCGACTTTTTTCGAAATATGATATTAAGTTTGAAAAGAAAAATTACTTAGTTTTTTTTCTTTTTAAATGTAATATTTATTACCTTAATTCTATTAATTATTAATTTAAGTAATTTAAAGTTAAAGATATAGTTACCTAGGGCCCTTTTTGGGCCCAGAAGGATCCAGTCCGCAGAGCTGCCCGCCAAACCGTGTTGAATTAAAACGGGCCGCTTCGAGTTTGAAAAATTACTTTCACAATCAGCTCGTCCGTAGGGAAGTCTATGAATTTCCAAAATGTAACCGTCCTCCGTGATCACATTGTGAATTTCCGACTGGTAGCCGTGTTTGTTTACCAGTTCAGGCTGTTTGATAGAAATAAAATTAAAACAAAGGATACGGAGAATAATATATGGTTTCTGTTCAATTATTTTAATTGATAAAATTATATGAAGGGTATAGAATATCAGTTACATGTTTTAATTAAGTAATTTCTGTGTTAAAATTGTAGTTGAATATAAATCTAAATTATAAAAATAAAACAATAGTTTCTATGTTAAAATTATAATTAAATATAAATCAAAATTGTAAGAATGAAAAATAATTTCTATATTAAAATTACAATTAAATATAAATCAAAATTGTAAAGAATGAAAAATAATCTCTACGTTGAAATAACAATTAAATATAAATCAAACTTGTAAATAAAAAATAATTTCTATGTTAAAATCACAATTAAATATAAATCAAAATTGTAAAGAATGAAAAATAATTTCTATGTTAAAATCACAATTAAATACAAATAAAAATTGCAAAAATAAAAAATTAAATATAACTCTAAATTGTAAAAATAAAAAATCAAATATAAACCTAAATTCTAAAGTAAAAAAAAAAAAAAACAATTTCTACGTTAAAATCACAATAAAACACAAATCAAAATTGCAAGCATGAAAAATACAAAATGAACTTACGGTTTTAAGAGCAACGTTTAGTTTACGGTGGGACTTATGAATCGCTAGCGCGAACAAGGTATTTAAAATGAGAAGTTGCGATAACAGAAGAGCGTAGTACGACGACATGACGTTACGTACGAAACAGATCACCGAAATTAAAAGCGTGGGGTATTTTATATTGCAGGCGGATGCTTCAGTATTGTTGATAAGACTATCATTAATACATATTTCATTTTATCCCGCGTTGTTCTCGATCTTTAACGCGCGCTATACTATTGCTGTGGAAATGGAAAGTACATGCGATAGGAGCAGATGAATTGTTATTCTGTTCCAGGGAAATATCACGCGGAGAAGGTTTTTCCCACCTTGGCGCACGCACCTGTAATTGAGAGTTTTAATGTAGTAGAGATTCTAATAGCCACCGACGAGGCTTTGCACCCTCATAAGTGGTATTAACAATTTTATGATCATTTATTATTTATTACCTTTCTTTTATACTTAAAAAAAAAAATTTACACAATACCGAGAACATGTGATTTCTTTATTACGGTATGTAAATTATTTTTTTTCTTTTTTTTGTTCTTTCGGATCATCCAAATCATTTTTTTAATAATTAATTTCATACAATTGAAGTACGTCCCTTGTATAGGTTAAGGAAAAGTTACTTAAACGACTTAACGTTTAAAAGATTAGGTTTTAACCTCGTAATAGGCCTTGTGAAAAACCAGAATACGCAATAAGGTTGTTGTACTTAAAACAAGGCCGATTACAACATTTTTCTGTGTCGTTCCAGCTTATCTGCGGTGGACAATTAAGTAACAATTAAACAGGTGAAAAGTTAAAATTAACAAATGTTATTTAATGGAACAAACCAGGTTTGGAATAATTTGCGAATTTGTTGAACCAACAAATGGCGGTAAAGTGCCTTACATTTTTTTGAATGTGTATTAGAAATAAGATTTAATTTTTCTCTAGAACAAAACATGAGATTTTCTTTGCACTCAATTTCATATTAAATATTTATTAACGGCATATGTTACTAAATATAATGAATAATAATAATATCGATCATTTATTTAAAATCCCTTGCACTTGGAAAAAATATTTCTTTTAAGATTCCAAAGCAAAAGAATAAAATAAATAATATATTAGCTGTATATTCAATAACAAAATTATAACGCAATTGTTATTCCCATTATACCCCGAAAAATAATAATATCGATCATTTATTTAAAATCCCTTGCACTTGGAAAAAATATTTCTTTTAAGATTCCAAAGCAAAAGAATAAAATAAATAATATATTAGCTATATATCCAATAAAAAAATTATAACGCAATTGTTATTCCCATTATACAGCGAAAAATAATAATATCGATCATTTATTTAAAATACCGCGTTTGCTCTTAAAAAAAAAATTTTTTTTAAGTTTCCAAAGCAAAAGAATAAATTAAATAATTATACATTAGCTATATATCCAATAAAAAAATTATAACGCAATTGTTATTCCCATTATACACCGAAAAATAATAATATCGATCATTTATTTAAAATACCGCGTTTGCTCTTAAAAAAAAATTTTTTTTAAGTTTCCAAAGCAAAAGAATAAAATAAATAATATATTAGCTATGTATATATCCAATAACAANGCTCTTAAAAAAAAAATTTTTTTTAAGTTTCCAAAGCAAAAGAATAAAATAAATAATTATACATTAGCTATATATCCAATAACATAATTATAACGCAATTGTTATTCGCATTATACACTAAAAAATAATAATATCGATTATTTATTTAAAATCCCGCGTTTGTTCTTAAAAAAAAAAATTTCTTTTAAAGTTCCAAAGCAAAAAAAAAAAGATATAATTATACGTTAGCTATGATATATCGAATAAAAAAAACTTATATTATTATTGACATTATATATACGTGTACCAGCTTAAAAATTTAAAAATATTTAAATAATATTTGTGTAAATTGTGAACGTTCAACTTTTGTGTGTTTCAGAACACGGAAAAGATATTGTTATATATAATTTTTCCCAGCTATAGTTTGTGACTCGCGATGGCGGTATCGTGGACGTCGTTTGTTTCTCCTTTCATGGTGCACACGAGATAGTTTTACCAATTAATATGAAATTGAAGGTGTAATATTTATTGTCACGCTGTTAAAATCATAATTCAAGATGATGTGGACCTATATTCTGTACGTTCCAATTATAACCGTTTTTTTCTATTGGAATAACTTGCTATGGTGCTATGTTTTTGGCACGCTAACCATCTCTTGTTTCTTCTTGGGATGTTTAATTGTTATGTTTATAAACATAGCTCTATCACCGAAGCACCAAACTGGTGCAACAACTATAAAAACAGTTGCAGAAATGGACGCCTTTCATAATTTATTAAAGGTTTGTTCTATCATTGATTTATTCAATTATTTAAGTCCCATAACATGTACATATTATAATGGAGCAATTGAATATTTTTATTTTCAATTAAAAGGAATAATTTGTTTCAGGTATTTCTCAAGGAATTAAAACACCTTTGTTCTGTTACCTTTTTACATTGGTATATCTGTGTATAGATAAGATAATAGATATTTTGAAAAAGAGCAATTATACGTTATTGCTTTATAGATATGTTTCTAATCAGAGCTTCTTTACATTTCTTTTTTTATCTTGATTATTCTTTCGTTATCTTAGAGTTTGTTCATTTTGAATGTACCTAATGTTTCTTTGATATTCATGTTTTATTTATTTTACAATAGCTTAGGAAGGTTTGCGATAACAACACATTTTATAACAGACCTTTTGTTTCTGATAATCCTTGCAAGATTAACTCGATATCTTGTATTATTATCTTGTTAAAATAAAAAATTTGTCGTTAATTAAACTGTAAAAAAATACTTTTTTTAGTTTCTATTTTATTCATATTTTTTTGTTACAAAAATATTATTTACTCGAAGAAAAATTTTTAATTAATCTCTATATTTTTTAATGCTCACTTTACTCTTTTGTGAGTCTGAAGAATTTACAATTAATTGATTTAATTTACAATTAATACAGTAAGAAATAATATAAATATAATTTTAAGATAATAAGTATTTATTTAAAAAATATATTAATTATGATATTTTATGTGTTATTATTTTTTTTACAGAAAGGATATATAATTAAAAGTACAAACACCAAGAAGCATGTAAGATATCCACTGGTTTTTACTCGTATAGTGGATGGAGCTTTGCAAAACTTGTTGGACTTAGTTTTCCAGGACTTTGTTGGTATTTGGCTAGACGAATTGGCTTTTAACTCTGAACAAATAATAGACAATATGAAACAAGATGTATGGGGAGCAATTCAAACTCTTCACGATCGTTTATCAAAAGTGGATCACACAAAATTAGTTGTTTGTAATATAGTAAATAAAATTACGTTTCATTTCGAGAAAATCAGAATTGCTCAAACCGCTTCGTAAGTTTAATTATAATCTATTATCTTATATAATAAATTAATACGTAATTTAAAAAATAAAAATTGTAACATAAATAGATTGGAAGGAGAAGATCCGGTATTTATTTTATCAGCACATTTAATGTCACCTGCAGCTGAACTAGACTATTTAAGAAAAGTCAGCGAACTGTATATTTTATATTTGTTACCACCTTATTATTCTCTAGCACCAATGAAATACTTGCTAAGAGAAATTCTTGCATGTAAAAGTAAGTATATTAAGAACCTATAACTTAATTATATAATTATACACATTTCATTTTATTTCTTGTATTTTTTTCAGTACTAAAACCAGCAATAGACTTAATAACAAATCCAGATTACATAAATCAAAAGATTTTATCATACATTGATCAACAGCAGCTCGCAGAAGCAATGCATAGGAAAACGTACGAATACGCAGAATCGTTTGAAGACTTTATTCGTATGATTAAAAGCTCTAAAGACTTGGAAGTTTTGAAACATATCAGATATAATATCGTTACCGAAATCATGCAAGCTACAACAGTACAGAATGTCAAAAGAGCGCAAGGTTTAGATCCTGACAATAATCCATTTGGGAAGTCCGATGCAATTCAAGCTAGAAAATTGAAGAGGTATATCAGTCAACTAACGTATGCTAAAAATACATGCGAATGTCACATGCAGTCATTAGGATGGAACGGATGTCCTGTTCAGGTTAAAAGATTAATCTTTGTTTAAGAAATAATAATAACAACTGTATCTGACGATAATATTTTATAGGCCAGTGATGTTACTGACGCAGCAATGATTACGGAAGAAAGAATTTTATCATTGCCACAGATTTTGGACAACGTGATAGGCAGACAGTACCTTTCACAATTTCTCGAACAAGTTGCCAGTCAAGATTTGATTGGATATTGGGCAGCTGTGCAAGAACTACGCAGTACAGATAAATCTAATTGGCATCAGCTGGGTGCTGAGATTTTTTACACCTATATTACATCTCCCACTGCTGAGATAAAAGTTGACAGAGCTATCCGGAAAAAGATGGAAAGCTTCTTATTAGGTGATATAGGGCCTAATGTATTTTACGAGGTTCAAGACAGCGTTGTTAAAACTTTAGAAGAAAAGTATTATCCGTCGTTTGTAGTTAGCGAACAGTACAAAAATATGCAGGAAGCATTGCTTAACGAACGGACCGATGGTCAGTGTAAACATTTTTGTATGAGAATGTAAAAAAGTAGGAAGACCGGATACGTTGAAGTGTTTAATTTCTTAACTTTTAGATCTGGTAGAGGATCGTCGCATAGGAAATGGAACGCTATCAGAAAATGTGTCTATGCTTGTCGGGGAACATTCAAGCTATGCTCGCAGCAAGTTGGACCAGTTGCAAGAAAAATTGAATAACAAAATGCAGGCTTTGCAGGCGTTGAAATCTTCGTTGAAACCAGAAAGTAAAGTTTTAAACTTTTTGGCCAAAGAAGTTGAATTGTTGCAAAGCGAAAAGAGACAGTTAGAAGCACACTTAACGCATACAGCGACGTGGGCGGAACATTTGGGTCATTGGAGAGTGGAAGTACAAAGTGCAGAAGTAAATTTAAATCATTATAATTCAAATAGAGAAAGTCGTTCCTGTTTCGATCAATTTCGATTAAAAAGCAACTGTTGAACAGATACCAGACAATGGAGAGTCTCCACAGTTTGTTTTGGTTGTCCACATGGTAAAGGTCGAAGATAATAATGAAAGTACATGTAGTGGTTGGGTTGTGTTTAGAAAGTTACAAGATTTTCAAGACCTTCACAGAAAACTTCGTCAGCTCTGTCCTAATGTAAAAAATTTAGATTTACCGTCACAACCTTTGAAGTTCTTCGGAAAATCTGATAAAAATACTTTGGACAAGGCCAAGATACAGATACAAAAATATTTAAATGTAAATCTTTCCTGTATCACACCTACTGTAACAAAATACCGTTCGTCCTGAGCATTTATAACTTTTATATTTAATGTTCACAGTTTGTTTTAGAGGACGAAAAACTGAATCAAAGCGAAGCTCTGTATACATTCCTTAGTCCGAGTTCGGAACATTTGAAATATGCTCCTCCTTCTCCTAAAAAGTCTCGCTTCTCTTTATCGACGTTATTTAAAACGTGTGTAGCTACTTTATGCAGTAATAATTACACGAATGTTACGAGTGAATTTTAATCATAAAATTTATTTTAGATCTAATAATAGTAACGAACTTCGCGATAAAGAAGACGAAGAAGATTACTCACTGCTGTTAGACGACACAGATAGTGGCCGGACAGCCGCTGATGGATATCTGAATATTAATAAAGATGCAATAGCAGAACCTCTTTATACTCTTTTAGGAGAAATTTTCGATTTGCGAGGAGTGTTTCGCTGGCTTCGACGTTCCTTAATTACTTTCGTTCAAATTACTTATGGTCGTACTATAAACAGGTGTAGTATCGTTGAAATATTTTTTAACTTAGGCGTGCACTGAACGCACGGTGACACAGCTTATCACGGTTTTTGGTAAATAAAGGAAAGCTGTGCGCACCATTCATTATCGCGTGATATAAATGACGCTGTGCAGAACTAAGCGTTGGGCTCGCAAAAAAAAAAAAAAATCGCTGTTTCCTGCGGCTCGCACATATTGCACAGCTGCGTTTAGCTTACGTACGAAACGGGACACGGCAATTTACTTTCTACATTGTGTATGTTTTCATACAGATGCTCGTAGCTTTTAATTATACCATGGTGGTTACTTGTATTCCTATATTACCATTCTGTGTTCAATGCACGCCTAAATTCGTACCGCGTTAAAATAAAAATTAAAAAAAAAATGTGCTTTGAACGAATGTTACCGATAGACAAATCAGAGACACTATCGCGTGGGTATTCTCAGAACCGATGCTTCATTATTACATACAATTGTTCACAAAATCATGGTGGCCGAATGGTAACTTGGTATCCGAGACAGTTCCTCGTACGGACGAGGAGAAATTGAAAACCCGAGGCGAAGCTCGAAGACAGTTTTTAAATAATATACCTGACGTTTTAACAAATCTGGTTGGAACGCAGAGCGCTCAACGAGGTGCAATTAAAATCTTCGATTCCTTGCAGAACGTGAATTTAAATAAACAGCTATTTTATGTAAGTTACACCTTCGGTTAACAAAATATTTAAACTCCGTTCCATCGCATTTTATTAATCTTTTCTCGTTGTAGGATATTTTTGAGGTGGTGATATACGAAGTATTTCCAGAATTTAAACGAGTACAATAAACTGATAAATAGGATAAGTAGCTGTATTAAGTTATACAATTTTTTTTTTTTTTTTTTTTTTT
>SMSQ01011319.1:0-34368 GCA_019453375.1 Ctenoplectra terminalis | reverse complement strand
TTTTTTTTTTTTTTTTTTTTTTTTTAAAACAAAAAAATTTTTAAATTTTTTTTTGTAATTTTTTTTGGGTTTAAATTTTTTAAAAAAAATTTTTTTAATTTTAAAAATTTTTTTTTTTTTTTTTTTTTTTTTTTTTATATGATTTAGCTAATCGTTCCATGGACTGTGTAGTATTACATAAAGAATTATGTTAATTGTATATGGTTAATTTAAGTGAAGTTTTTTTATCCACATGATGTAATATAAAAGCAGGACGTGTAAGTGTTAATAAAATATTTTAAATCTTTACAGTAAAAAAAGAAAAAAATTAAATAGTATATTTAAAAAAGTCTTTATATTTCATAGAAGTTTAGTGTGATAAATTATCTTTTAATTTTGAAAGACACAATGATTACAAATTGTATATTGAATTAGTACAAAATGGAATTTATTATTTATCGTTGATTTTATTTATAAAATATTATTATATCTTCTGATGAGAACGATCAGCTTCGTTAATCAATATGGAATCTACAAAACATCATTAAACTATACATTATTATGAAACAGATTCATTGTACATCATGGATTAACATAGTATACGTATTTATTCATATATCTTTATTTCAGCATGTTTTAAATATCTTCATAGAATGTATACACAATGTAAACAATTTTATATATATATATAATTCTCTTCCATGCATTTAAAAATTCTGAAGATAATTTCATGTAACGTGTTTGGTGTATATATTGAACATAAACTGATTTTTTCTGCAATGAAGTCATCTCATAAGTTTTGTCATTTAAACAAAAAGGAAAAACGCGTTACAAAATGTTAAATATTGTCGGTCCATTTTAAAATCAAATAATTGTAAAAAGCAGAGAAGGAATAAGAAGAGGAGAAACACTGAGCTTTAAAAATACGCAAAAAAACTAATCTAATCTATATTAATATATAACAATGAACACTGGAAAGATATATCCATACAATAAAGCATAAAATTCATAAAATATTTATACTATAAATGTAAAATATAAGTGACTTTGTTCACTAGAAAAAATGTTTTCTAAACATTTTGTATCAGTCTTTATAAAAAGCCGTATATTAAATTTAATAGAATCGCAGTTAATCACGGAAGAAAAATCAAGAATTCATATTTATTATATTATTTTTATAAAATATTAGTAACGACTTGTGTCTGACATATTAATCCTGTTAAACAGATAAAAATTGGCTGCTTTTTATGAGCTAGATTAATATTAAAAATGTGTATTAAACTCAATGCAAATTGTTCAAGAAAAATGAGGAACAATTAATTTGAATACACTTAGGTAAATGTAGGAACAATGCAAAAATTACAAGATCGAACTGTAAAAAGTGGAATCTTGATTGTATGATTTCTCAAGTACAAACTTTTGTGATTAGTAAATGGGTAACTATTTAAAAAACAGAAAATCATTTCATTTTGATCAAGAAGACAAACGATTTGTAAAAATATCTTTACAAACAATTGAAGTATAAAAATGACATAACTTATGCGATGACTTAATATTTAAATGGATAGCGCTGTGATCTCCATAATTATTCAAAATATAATCTAAAGATATACATTACTTAAATGTAGCTGAAAAAGGGACTAGTTTTTATACTATTTAATATTATTGTTCTATGTGAGAATATTAATTATTCTCTTTCCATCAACTATAAATTACTTATTATTTTTAATTTGCATATGCGCTGTATAAAGCACGTAATTATTTATCATTACCATTATCAGTATTATTATTAGTATAAATTCTGACTTAAAAAGTTGCCATAACGAATGAATAAATATACAAATACATTTGTTGCCAATCTTCATAAGAAAATAAAAATATGAGGATAAAAAACGTATAATATAAATATTTATTCACAGGAGAGACAGAAATATATACTTAAGTAACGTTGTACATACAAAGTTTGATGAAAAAAAATATTTCTACTATTAAACAAACATAAATGAATTCATAAATATCTCTTGTGACGGACACATGTATAGTTCTATATTAAAAGTGACAAATATATTATCAAAATGTCCTCAATTCTCTAAATTATCCAACATGATAAGTAGTTATTATATATTATTGTAATATTTGATTTGATTTTTTATTTGTAAAAAATATTGTGAGTATTAAACGTTCTGCATTAACACGGATATGTACAATAAATGTACTGAAAAAATATAAAAAATTAATGTATCAAAATAATTTCTCAAAACTAAGTTAACAATACACGACCGGAAATATTTTTTATCAAACCTCGTATGTCATATGGAAAATAATAATGATGGTAGTGTAATGGTATAAAATTAACAATATACCATAGCATAAATTATGTTGAGAAAAAAAAAAAAACGGAAATTATTGACGTATTATAAATATATAAGTATACAATGTCTAGTGTTCAGACATGTAAGATAAATACTGTTATGTCTTTAATGGCATCGACTAGAATTATTTAAGAAATAATATTACAGATTACAAGGACTCTTATTATTCATGAAAATTAACAAAAATAATGTAACTTTAGATCTATAAGAGCTTTGTCAACTATGATGACAATTTATAAAATTCCTCTTTAAATGTAGTTAATGGAATATCTAAATTTTATGTGTACAGAAAATCGCGAGTTAATAAATAGTAATTAAATAAATGAGTTAATAGTTCATGTACAATGAATATGTCCTAACTTTACATGAAATTAAAGGATGCATCATTTTAAATTGTATAGAATTTTCAAATGGCATATGATATTGTTGACTAGTTGGATCCCTTTTTCTATTGCAAAAAGTATACACATTACCAGAATGTATACCAATATTCATTTACTTGGCAGTGAACTCGGGCCAATAGTTTACGTAGTAACGATGTGTTAAACCTTCGAATAATCTATCCAGCCACATTGGTAAACCATCCAAAAGATTGTCCTGATATAAAATATTGTTTCCACCCTGTAACAAACATAATTTGCTCTAAAATTTTTATTTCCAATTCAAAGAATTATTAGAGCCAGATTTTAATTGTAGTAAAATAACAATAGAAAATACAAAACAAAAACATTATACCTCTTCTTCGGAAACATCGGATTCGTTAGAACTGTCGAAACCAATAAATGCACCAGCTTCTGCATCGTCTGTTCGAGTTAACTGCTTTGTCATTCGTTCTATTCTCTGTTATGTAAAAATACCATTAAGATTCGTTATTTTTTACTTTAATACAGGGTGTCTCAAAAGGTCTGTGAGTTCCTTTAAGAGGTGATTCCTGAGATAATTCTTCCCCTGTGATTCTTTTTTGTTAATAACTCAGGAATCACACTTTAAAGGGACTTACAAAGCTTTTCAGATACTCTGTATAACTAAGTATGTTTGATGCACACCTTAGAACCCTTGCCTTTGGTACATTCTGGGTGTTTGGCATGGTACATACAAAAATATTTACGATGCCCGTTCAAAGATAATACAGTGCCAACACAATTCTTGGCATTTATATTTAATTCTTTTTGTTCTGGCAAAGTAAGAGATAACAGTTTTTTATACCAATCTAACCCTCGTTCGAGAGACAAATGTCCGAACATAAGGGTTTTATTTTTCCTGCGACAAGATGAATTAATTTTAAATAATAAGTTAGAATTTAAATACTTTTGAGTAATACAGAACTTACCTATAAGGCCACACAGCTTTATGAAAAGCTGGTAATAATTTTAGTCTACTTTGAACATCGACTAATAATATAATGGTTCTACAACCCGGTTTTAATAATCGAACCAAACCATTATATTTCTCTGCCCTCAATTCGTGTAATCGTAATTGTGGCTGCGACGGCGTTGATTTACTGTTATCCTTACATTGAGCGCGTTCAGCTTGAATACTCGCTTCCTCTAATTTTCTGCAATAACAATTTTTCAAACCATTATAAGTATCAAATGAAAATAATGTTTGAACATAAAAGATGGAATTTTTTAACCCTTTATAGATCAGAATAGTCTTTTAAAATGCTCTTAACTTACACTAGATATGACATTCCATATCCTGCAGCACCAATTAACATTAAAGTAGCAATTACTGATACTAAAGGCAATATTTGCTCCTTCGTGAGACTATCAGAAATATAATCTACAGCTAGTAACGCCTTTCCAATAAGTTTGTCTACGGTACCCTGTACAGAATTAAAACTTAACGTTACAGTATGAACTAAACCATAATATCTAATTCATCATACTTTGTTTCAAATTAGAATATATACCGGAGTCGCTAATAACCCACAAGTGGTTGATGCGACGATAAACAATAAATTAAAAAAAAATATATATATACATACCTGTGCATGTTCATCTGCTAACTCTCCTACAACTGCGGCATACGGCAAAGCTTCAGATGCACGCAATAATCTTTGTATCGTTTGTTCCAAGTTACGACGCGTTTCATTCCATTGAGTTTCATCTTGAGCAGCCTCGACCCAACCAGTGGGTAACCATTCGTACTTCAAATGATTTGCATCCCTTCTCCAAATAATAACAATATGTAATAAAGGTTCCAAAGGACTGCCTTCTCCTGTTGACAATGCTGACACAAATTCCGGTTGTGTATCCTTAAATACATACGTATATCTGACCCTTTCGGTACTGTAAATGAAACATTATATACATGATCGCAGAATATTGAAATTATTGCAGAAAATTTGTGGAGGTACGTTGAATCAGTAAATGGTGTTTAAAACAAAAAAGATTTTGAAATGAAGAATGAAAATACAAGAGGAAGTCGCGGTTCGGTATGCATAAAAATTAAACATAGCAGACTTGAGATAATATTAAAGTACCGTTACCTGTAAGATGACTCCAAAGCTGCTTGTCTAAATTTATGCCTAGCCAAGTCGTGAAGAGCACTGTTCTGTTGTGATATTAAAACAGCGCATAATCTTTTCTGAGGTCTCAGCCATTCAGGTGGGCAAACAGAGTCTAGCATAGCTTGATTTGAAAGTCTTGGTAAAGCAAGAAATTTATTATTTGAAATAACGTTATGCATTGTATCGCTGGATATATCTTTCATACTAACGGACGCCATTGGTTTCTCAGAATTTTCATTAAATAATAACAAAGTATCTAGATCCATAGAAATTTTATACTTTGTTACGATAGGTTCAGTTTCTGGTTTTCCTGACTATAAAAAGGACAAATTATAATTGGAACAATTGAAAAGTTAGTTGACTCGGTGACAATACCTTGAAAATAAAATTTACCTGAACAAATCCAAACGCAACGCGATCTCTGTAATAAAATGCAATGAACAGATATCGTAATCGTACCGATTCTTTCTTATCAAATATTAAAGCTCGAATTCGATTATCTATCCAACCTGAGAGGAAATTGTCTACATTATTGTTATTTATATTAGGTATCAATTTGTATGGAAATTTGCTTCGTAAGAAGTCTGAAACGACAATGAACAATTTAGTTCTGTTATACAATAAAATTAAAATTAAAAACTCGGTTACAGAATTAACTACAAGAGTACACACCAACAATTTTTTGAATACTAAAAAGAGATTCCTTATATACACTAGTACGACCATCTATCGTAACAACAAGGCATGGTAGTGAGTGAATTCCCAGCTTCCTTGCCAAAGTAGACTCTTTTTCTGCGTGCGCAGTGACTAAACCAAGACCCAATGGTTCTAATTCATCGATCAAACGTCGCCATGTCGGTTCTACTTGCAAACACGCGAAACACCAATCCGAATAAAATAATATCAGATAAGGTGTACGAAAAGTTTTTGGTACTATTACATTTTCAAATGATCTGAAAAAATTGCATCAATATTTAAAATATCTACTTGTGGATAATATATATAAATACGTATACACCCTTTCTTTATGTACAAACCGATATGTAATGCTCATCTTATAGAAAAGTGAAATATCTCGATTTTGGTAATGAAATTTGAAATTCCTGGCAAATAATTCTTCCAATGGATCAAAAACATTATTAAAGTGGCTATTATCTCTTCGTTGTCTAGGAATACTTTCTTCTGTGATGCCATGATTATCAAATTTTTTCCTTCTTTCTGGATCAGTTAAAATCTAGAAATAACAATACTTTAAGTTAAAAAAAAAAAGAAAAAAATTGTACCTCGTGTTATGCTTTTTATAAAAATAATAATCTTACCTCGTAAGCTTTTGTAATTTCTACAAATTTGTTTTCTGCACCTGGGTGATCCGTTTTATCTGGATGCCTAACGAAGAAAACATTAATTATAAGTTTCGCTTGAAAATATAAACACGAATAATTATCTAATATTATGGATAGAATCAAAATGATAAAGCCATTTAAATTTTCCCGAACAAATAATTATTACATCTCTGTTCTTGGAATAAATGTTTGAACAATTCGCTTAGTTCAGTGTAATGTAAATGAAGCGTGTAATTCTAAATATAAAACAGCTCATTTTTGTTAATAGCATGTACCTTTAATAAGCTCAAACTGTTTGTATAACATAAAAATGACACCAGACCATCAGAACTGTTAATCTTTGTAAAACACATAACAGTGTCATGTTCAATTCCAATACTTACCATTCTTTGACAAGATTTTTATACGCCTTTCGAATCTCTTGTAAGGTCGCACGCCTGTGAACCCCTAATATTTTATACGGATTTCCTAATGATTCGCTTGCACCAGCGGACGACAATAGGTGGGTTATTACAATGAAAATCACAATAAAAAATGAGAACCTCATTAATAGCTTTCTGTTATCCGTTTTCTTGTTAATATTATTTGATCGTTCACTTATTGACTCGGAGGTTCTTAAAAAATTAATCGATAACATTATTTGCGACGCAGCTTTAGCATTAATGCGTATCTATTGGATTTTACAGCACTTTTAAGATGAAGTCAGCATCGACTAAGCCTATCCTTTTTTCGCCTTACAATATTTAACGAACATGTTCAGCACATATTTCGGCTTATTTTTGCGCCGGAAACTCTGTCATTGCAATTTTATAGCGATGTTTCTCGACAACCATGTTGTCAAATCGAGTATATACAGTGAACACTAAATCTTAGAATGCTCTAGTAGGATAGGATCGATTACAAGAGGGCGTTAAAACAGATTTTCCTTTCGGTGTAATTCATTTTTCTCTAAAATATTCGTATTTTAAAGAAACAAAGAATTGGTTGAGTATTTTTGTTACATCCTCCTGGAAAACAATGATACATGAAAATTATTTCTGATACGAATTATTACTGATTATAAAATATACATACAGCTGAATAAAATTTATATTAATTAATTATTTATATCTTATATTTTATGGTACATTAAAATTACTTTTCTGTGTTGTTTATACATGGTGTAAAGAAATATTCNACATGTTCAGCACATATTTCGGCTTATTTTTGCGCCGGAAACTCTGTCATTGCAATTTTATAGCGATGTTTCTCGACAACCATGTTGTCAAATCGAGTATATACAGTGAACACTAAATCTTAGAATGCTCTAGTAGGATAGGATCGATTACAAGAGGGCGTTAAAACAGATTTTCCTCTCGGTGTAATTCATTTTTCTCTAAAATATTCGTATTTTAAAGAAACAAAGAATTGGTTGAGTATTTTTGTTACATCCTCCTGGAAAACAATGATACATGAAAATTATTTCTGATACGAATTATTACTGATTATAAAATATACATACATCTGAATAAAATTTATATTAATTAATTATTTATATCTTATATTTTATGGTACATTAAAATTACTTTTCTGTGTTGTTTATACATGGTGTAAAGAAATATTCATAAAATAGGGATAGAGGATAAGGATAATACATATTTGGTAATATTCTATTATATTAATTATTAATAGAATATAATATAATAATTAATATAATAGAATATAATAGAATATAATAATTACTATAATAGAATATATATATAATATTAAATATTAATATTAATAATTAATATAATAGAATATTACCAAATATCTGTTATCCTTATCCTCTATCCTCTGTAAATATTAATAATTAATATAATAGAATATAATAGAATATATATATAATATTAAATATTAATATAATAGAATATTACCAAATATGTATTATCCTTATCCTCTATCCCTATTTTATCAATATTTCTTTATACCATGTATAAATAACACAGAAAAGTAGTTATTATATATATATAATATAATATTTAGTATTAATAAATTAATCAAAGTAATTAAATTAGTAAATACTAAAATAAATATTAAAATATATTCCAGAAAATATTCCTCGACGGCGTCTATTATTTCTTGACTCAATTACGCAGTTATACCGCTCCTACACTTATCTTTATTTTAAATATTTCGTCTCTGAGCCTGGAAATAATTATTTAACAAAGATCTCGAGTAACGAGTAACCAAACTACCTAGTGATTTCATTTTTAAATCGCATATATTCGTAAAGCAACTCCACGGGCTCCCGGTGGCGCCGCGGAGCGATTTGAAAATTTACAAAAATAGACCGAGCGGTTTCCAATGAAATTATCAAGTTTATAGGACAAAACAGTTGTTACTTGTTGCCAAAAAAGAAAAAAAAAAATAATATCAGGTTTCAAAGGAAAATTACAACCAAATATTTTCGACCCATTTTGTCGTAATTTATACCAATATGTAATAACACGTATCCCGTATGTCTCCGCATACTCTCTTGTTTAAACGAAATGGGAACTACTTAATTACATTGATTTCGTTGTCATCGATTGCGTTAACATTCACGAATATTGCTGAAAAAAAAATATAAATAAATAAAAAATATCGAATCCCATATAACGAACACTGAATCTTTCTAAAATTGTTTTCATAAGTAATCGATGCTTAAGTAGCATTCTTCCTCGACGGTCATGGACTTACGTATGACATAACATACAATTATTATAGATCTACTTTAATATACAAAAATGGCTACTTGGGTCGAGGACGATATCGGACGGAAATGGGATCGATGTTTCACAGACGCTTTGTTTAAATTTGGTAACTATAACGCGACGATTAAAATTGTTCATTGACTTTGGAAAGATATTTCTCATCGATAATAACAATGTTTTCGCAGGAGGAGGAATCGTTCTCGGAGGAGTATTCTCCTTGTTCTTTTTCAAACGTGAGTTTCAATTCTGTTTAATAATTATTTAAACTAAGAATTTTCTTGTTCGTCTCGACGTTAATAAGAATATACACTTAATACGATTATGTATCGGTTGGATTTTTTTTTTCAAGGCAACAGGAGACGCATCTTGCCTGAAGCCAAAATTAAATAATTCTTCACTGAAAAGTGTGGATAATATATTTTTTGATTCTTTATTATATAATTGTATATTTTTACACCGGTATTTGTACCAGTCTCAAACTTAATCAATGTCAATTGTATCTTTATCTCTGTAAAATAGGTTAGGTATCATAGACGTACTTTTGTTATCTCAAACGTAGAAAAGATATCGAGTAATTTATTGATTTGGAAATGCTGTGCTTAAACTGTAATACGTCGCGAACACATTATTCGTGTTTGTAATATAAATACGTTGGTATACAGGTGTTGTGAAATAATACTAATATTAATTTCTCTTTTTAGGAAGAAAATGGCCTATTATCACCGGAGCAGGTTTTGGATTAGGTATGGCTTATGCTAATTGTCAAGAAGATTTGAATTCTACGATAAGACAACAAAAATCCAGAAATTGTAGTAAACCAACCGAAGAGAAGAAAAGTTCTTAGCAAACTTGCCGTTAAAAGAAAATTGTTATGCTGTTACCATACAACATGCATTATACGAATAAACTAGTTTAACTTGTATTATAGTGTCATACAAAATGATGTCTTTTGTAATTTTAAACTAACACAACCGATTTAAAAAAAAAGAAGGAACGAATTTTTGTATGAAATATACGTATACAGTTATGATTTATGTTGCTATTTTTAGGAGTCAAAAATAGATACTTAAACGAATATAAATAAAACATATTCATTTTATATACCCAGCATTTTATTTTTTAATATTTCAGTTAATATTTTATTTTGACAAAAAATTATTTGTACCGAATTGATTGAATAACAAGCGTTATTTAAAAATTTAACTATTATAAAGTATTTATAAAGATTTAAAAATACAGTTCGTTTATTTCAAACTATATGTTACTCGTGTTCATATTTCGCGGCATTTTATAATCAAGGAATATGTTAAGTAAGAAAGGTTTTGTCATATTTTTTTACATTAAATTAAATTCAAACCGGTCAATTTTAATAAACGAGTAAGTAATAAAAATGGATTCTAAAATTATTTAATTTCAGTTTCTAATCGCGTCTTCGACTTAAGTTTTTTTTACAATAAGTTCATCTTTTTTCTCTTTAGAAAGGAGAATATTTTTTTATTTTATCGTCTTAAATTCTTTTTTCGCAGGTTTTACAATTATTTAGTTCTAATCTCTTGCTTTTGTATCTTAAGTTTAATCAATGTAATAAAAAGGTAACAGTAACATCATAGAACTGACTCGACCGCCTCATTCTCTGCCCAAAGGAAGACCGGTGATATTGACCACTAAATACGGAAAAAAACACTAACAGAAGCAAGATACAACAACTATTAAAATTCCAAAAAAATACCAAGCTTCTCCACAAGCTGTAATTCTGAAAAATCATTTCTTTTTACAGACTGGATCGCTGATAACTCAGTGGTCGACGGGACTTAAAACCCAGAACTTAAAGAAAAGAAAATAATGATAATTAAAAGTGTCTCCTATTATAGTTAAATATTCTCGTACGCTTTTCTGTATGAAAAAAAAAACACCGATCTAGTAACTTACTCGCAACGAATGTTACTTTATGGTACTTTTACTCTTCCAATCGTTATTTTTAGAACTTCCGCAGCTCTTAACTTGTAATTTGGATTTCGATTCAATTAAGTGGCCGTATTAAATGTATCTGCAAGAAGTCAACCAAGAAAACAACCATACGTTAAAATTAATTTTCTTCTTAATCTCTATTCGATATATTTCGATACGTAAAACAAGAAACTTGTTACAGAGTGGACCTGACTTAAATCTAAACAGATCTAAGCAACATGGGCATCTGTTAATGCTTACATCTTGTTCCAAAAAATTTTTTAAGGAATCGGTTCAGTCAGACCGAAGTATCTACAATTGAGGTAAAGAGGAATTATTTTTGTTCGGAACGAAAGAAGAATAAAATGTTAACGGCGGCTGCGAACTCGTTGTCGAATAACGGAGGATCCTATAGCAATGACAGACCGTCGAGTACAACGGATCCAGAACTCGCAACTGATCCAGCTTCGGGTGGATTTTTTCATTCCGATTATAAGAAGTAAATATTTGAACTGCCAAGTTTTTATCTGTGAAAAATGTACTCAGTCAGTTTCAAATATTTTCTTTAAGCTCAACGGAGAAGGTTGAAATACTTCTCAATGAGAAATTTAACATATTTGTTGAGATACAAATTGTTTTTCGTTGAATTATATATCTGTTACATTTTTAAGGTTTTAGTCCGTGTCGCTAATTTACAGCTTGAAGTATTATTTGTGGTTTAAATCATGCTTGAAATTATACGTTCACGATGCTGGGTTGTATAACGAAATATAATATGCTACTTTTTATACGAATTGTAATTTTGTTAAATGTTTTATATTTTATCTTTGTGCCGCATGTTTTAAATATAAAATATATGTATACTTTTTGAATGATTTTTAAATTTGATATAAATCGAAGGAGGAGATATATTATTAATTGGTTTAAATTATATGCATTAAAGAAATCTTTTTTTTAGGCACGAAGACTTGAAACAAATGTTGGATAGCAATAAAGATGGACTTAAGTTGGAAGCTATGAAACGTATAATTGGGGTAATTGTATTTTTTATGTCTACTTTCTAATTTTCTCTTATAATCTTATATCAGTAAGTATTTATACAGAATATATAGAATACTCTTTAATTTATTATATTATATATTATTTATATCAAGTAATATATTTTAGAAGATATTTTATTTAAAAGATCACTGATTTAGTGAGCTAATCAATAGAACCAATGATGCATGAATTAAAATATGCATCTTGCAAAGAAATCAGTATTATTCAGTACTAAAAAAGCTGCTATGTAAAGATAATATTGTATAAAAAATAAAACAATTTAAAAGAGTATGTAGAAATTGAATCTTAGAATTGAAGTCCACTTCTAAGATTGTTCCAACATTCAGAATGTACCAGTGTCACTCAAATGAGTTAATATTAATCTTATATTTTACTCAAGTACGAGAGCTCTGTTTATTTCGATTGAGTAATGATAAAAGTTCACCGTAGTAATCTTGTTTCAAACAAAGCAACTAAAATGAATCGTTTCTTTTTCTTTCAGATGATAGCAAAGGGAAGAGATGCATCAGAGTTATTTCCAGCTGTCGTAAAAAATGTTGTATCAAAGAATATCGAAGTGAAAAAATTGGTTTACGTTTATTTGGTCCGTTATGCGGAAGATCAACAAGATCTTGCTCTTTTATCTATTTCTACATTCCAGCGTGCATTGAAAGATCCTAATCAATTAATAAGAGCAAGTGCTTTGAGAGTACTTTCGAGTATACGAGTTTCTATGATAGTGCCTATAGTGATGCTTGCTATTAAAGATTCAGCCAGTGATATGTCACCGTACGTTAGAAAAACTGCGGCACACGCTATTCCTAAACTTTATTCGTTAGATCCTGAGCAGAAGGAAGAATTAACAGGTGTTTTAGAAAAATTATTATCAGATAAAACGACTCTCGTTGTGGGCTCTGCTGTAATGGCGTTCGAAGAGGTTTGTCCTGAAAGAATAGATTTGATACACAAAAATTACAGAAAGCTCTGCAACTTGTTAGTAGACGTTGACGAGTGGGGCCAAGTTGTTATAGTCAACATGCTTACGAGATACGCAAGAACACAGTTTGTTAATCCTAACGTAGATGTACGTACAATTTTCTAAACATTTTCATCGCTTGTACATGTGAAATTAATATTATTTGAAAGCAATCTTTTTTTCATAGAGTATAGAAGATGATGAAAATCGTCCATTTTATGATTCTGATTCCGATTCATCTAATACGAAGAAACCAAAATTAACATTGGATCCTGATCATCGTTTGTTGTTAAGAAACACGAAACCTCTTTTACAAAGCAGAAATGCTTCCGTCGTAATGGCAGTATCTCAATTGTATCACCATACAGCACCACGAAGCGAAGTAATGATAGCTGCTAAAGCATTAATCAGGTTATTGAGAGGGCACAGAGAAGTTCAGAGCGTTGTTCTTCACTGCATTGCTAGCATATCAATTGCCAGAAAGGTAATGTAAGTACTAATGTAATTGTAAAATGATTTCTTGTAGACACATAGAAGATATCAGTTTACATGAATGTTTGTTGAAACAAACAACAGACAAGCGAAAAGTAAATGTCTCTTTTGTAATGAACAATTCTGTACATCTATAATTTTTTACTGTTTTTACACAGGGAATGTTTGAACCTTTCCTTAAGTCATTCTTTGTGAGAACTTCAGATCCTACTCATATAAAGCTTCTAAAATTAGACATTTTGACCAATTTAGCAACTGAAACTAGTATTGGAGTTATACTAAGAGAATTCCAAACGTACATCTCTAGTAGTGACAAAGAATTTGTTGGTGCAAGTATACAAGCGATTGGGAGATGTGCAAGTAACATAAAGGAGGTGACTGATACCTGTTTGAACGGACTGGTTTCATTACTGAGTAATCGAGATGGTAAGTATTTATACAACCTATTAACCCTTATGACTCCAAGTGTACTTTTTTCTTCGGATATTGTTCGGCTCGTTATATATAATTGTTTATAGATAAAAAATAATAATATAAATATTGTAATCAAAATTATATTACTTCTGAAATGACTAAAGATTGTTTTCAATGACTTTAATATTATTATTTACACGTCATTGTAGCATCTAAAGTCTGACAATTAAAAACTTTAAAGTGAAAATATGATGAGAATAAGTTGGAGTTGCTGGTCGATATCCACGCTTAAAAATTGGAGCGTTAAGGGTTAATGAAGGCTTCACGTTTATCAAAATGAGCGAATGAAATCTCAAGAAACGCATAAAAAACTCAACTCAAATTACAGAATCATTCATAACTGAGAAACAATTCAATTCTTTTTATTAAGCTTCTTCTACTCAGTTTGATGAATAACCCTGTCCAAAATATAAAGTTAAACCGAACCACAGTACTTATGATTTTATGTAATTCTTTATTCAGAGGCTGTTGTAGCAGAAAGCGTTGTCGTTATAAAGAAACTGTTACAAACCCAGCCGAACGAGCATAAAAACATAATTGCTCACATGGCAAAACTAATGGATTTCATAACCATACCACAAGCCAGAGCGTCGATTTTATGGCTGTTGGGAGAATATTCAGACAGGGTGCCCAAGATAGCACCGGACGTGCTCAGGAAGATGGCGAAAAATTTTGTCAACGAACAGGATATCGTGAAATTACAGATATTGAATCTAGCTGTGAAGTTATGCCTGAACAATCCTATTCAAACGAAACCATTTTGTCAGTACGTCTTCCAACTTGCGAAATACGATCAGAACTACGACATCAGGGACCGCGCGCGGTTTTTAAGACGCTTTATATTCGAGGAAGACGAGCAGAAGAAGAAACTTGCACAGCTTGCTAAAAGAATATTTCTGGCTCCGAAACCTGCACCAACTCTGACATCTAGGTTCAAAAATTCCGAGTATCAGCTGGGTACATTGTCGCATTATTTGGATATGCCGTGCGCCGGTTACCGCGCTTTGCCACCGTTCCCTGATGTGGCTCCGGACTCGTCTCTGAGAGACGTTGCAAACGATACAGCGAGAGACGGGCGAGATGAATATTACAGAAAGGATAAGAAAGACAAGAAGGGGAAAGAGAAAGAGAAACCTTTCTACAGCGACGAAGACAGCACTCAAGCGGATGGTGAGTTTAAAAATTATCCAACCCGCTGATAAAAAGTTTCTTTAATTCAAATATTGATTCTCAGAGTTGGATAACGAAAACGAGTCTTCGGATACTTCGACGAGCGACTCTTCGGAGGAGGAGAGCGACTCGTCCGAGTATACATCGGAGTCCGGTAAATCTGAAAACGACAGCGAGAAGAGAAAATCTGTGAAAGTATCCGACGAGTCTAACAGCGAGTCGGAAAGCGAGGAATCGGATTCCGAAGAGTCGTCTGAAAATTCTCAGGAAAGCGAAGGGGGAAAGTACTACAAGGCTTCCAGTCAAGAAGTAAAGGAAGAACCGAGAAGCAACATTGATCTCCTTTTAGACTTGGACGATGGTGAGATATAATATAAAAAAAGAATAGAAAGTTACTCAGAAATGTATCAATGAATTCATTCATTTTTGGGTCAATTTTATCCAAGCCAAATTTGAACAGTTACCATGATGTAACTATTAAATTTTTCAAGCTGAAAAAAATTAGACACCTTGTTTGAACCCTTAAAAATAAGATTTTAAACCCTTTGCACTCGTAAACTTTTTTTAAGCTTCAAAGGACTGTTGTGAAAACTTAAAGCGTTCTTTTGGAAAGAAAAACGGAAAATTATAAACGTTTAATTGATGAAAATATAGAATTTAATTAAAAATATAATCTCTGAAGAAGATCATGCGTGTCGCCATAGCGGCGCCAGAGGAGTGCAAAGGGTTAATAAACAAAGGGGTCATCTGAACCCACGGTGTAACTTGAGATTTAATGAAGGATAAAAAATAAACTGAGCAATGTGACAAGTATAGTGTGAAAGGTAAAGTTCAGTAAAATACTTGGTGTTTTGAATAAAAAAAATTTTATTAATTCCAGTGATTCCAATGACACCTGTTATGCCATTAAGCACAGCCGGTCTTCTCACTCCTGTCAGCTGGATTGTTTCAAATGATGTCAGAGAAGTATCTGCTTCGTTTATTCCTATAAAGAAGTCTGAATTATTAAATAGTATTACGGGTCATGGTATGAAAATCGAATACAGATTTACCAGGTCGCAGCACTTGGTTAGTGCTTATTTGGTTACTGTAGAATTAACATTTTCAAACGAAGGCAATGAACCTATCAAAGAGATACAAATGGGAGCAAAGGTAAGTTTGCACGCCACAGAAACTTGATCTTTGTTTTTTTAACCCTTTGCACTCCTAAAGTTAAAAAAATTTTTTTAAGTTTCAGAGGTGTGTTATGAAAACTTGAAATATATTAACTAACAATTTTTATTTGTTTCCTTCGTTTGCTTTACTTTAAAACAAAACAAAATTCGAATTGATGAAAATGTAAAATTTATTATAAAAAAATATATAACGGGGCTGCAAAGGGTTGATATTTTATAATTGTTGTAAAATAATTTGTTCGATTTCTCTGTAGAATTTACCAAAAGGAATGCTTATACATGATTTCACGCAAGTACCGACATTGGAAGTGAATTCAAATTTATCCTCCACGCTGGGTATCAATTTTAATGATTCTACGCAACCTGCAAACTTTAACGTAGACTTTTCAATCGGTGAAGAAGCGTATTCGTGCCCGGTTACTATCAAAGCACCGATTGGAGAAATAATAAGAGCCGTACTCTTACCGGAAAGCATGTTTTCGACGGAAAAAAATAAGTTAAAGGGTATGAATGAACACGTCGCGAAAGTGGAATATTCTAATAACGAGAAAGTTGTTTCTCAAAAAGTTCTTGAGGCTGCAAACGTTGCAATGATATCCAATACTAATGAAGAAATCAGGTGAGAAAAATCTTGAACAATAGATAATTGAAACAAGTGTTTAAATTAGTTACTTCAATAAATTAAATGGTCTCTTTTACCATTGCAGATTTGCCGCCCATACTTTAGCATCAAAGTCCTTGGTATTAGTGACAATAAAAATGATAGGCGACGAATGTTTGGAAATCTGTGTAAACTGTGAAAAGATGGTGATAGGTTCTATCTTGTTGAACGAATTGAAAAGTAATTTAAAGGTGAACTAAATATTTTCTATTTATAGTCGTGAATTAAATATATACTAAGTAATATTGGCAACACTTGTATAAAATAAATATGAAACTCTTATGATGATTAAGTGAATCTATATATTTAATTTCACATGGTTATATATACTAATTAAATATAAAAATTTAAGTATAATATATTTGTTATGAGATTATTAAATTTTTATAATAAATTGAAATTATTATTTAGTAAAAAAATATATATATGTATGTATATATCAGTTTTACAAGCCTCACTGAATTTAATCATTAATTGCGTGACCCGAAATATNGACATTGGAAGTGAATTCAAATTTATCCTCCACGCTGGGTATCAATTTCAATGATTCTACGCAACCTGCAAACTTTAACGTAGACTTTTCAATCGGTGAAGAAACGTATTCGTGCCCGGTTACTATCAAAGCACCGATTGGAGAAATAATAAGAGCCGTACTCTTACCGGAAAGCATGTTTTCGACGGAAAAAAATAAGTTAAAGGGTATGAATGAACACGTCGCGAAAGTGGAATATTCTAATAACGAGAAAGTTGTTTCTCAAAAAGTTCTTGAGGCTGCAAACGTTGCAATGATATCCAATACTAATGAAGAAATCAGGTGAGAAAAATCTTGAACAATAGATAATTGAAACAAGTGTTTAAATTAGTTACTTCAATAAATTAAATGGTCTCTTTTACCATTGCAGATTTGCCGCCCATACTTTAGCATCAAAGTCCTTGGTATTAGTGACAATAAAAATGATAGGCGACGAATGTTTGGAAATCTGTGTAAACTGTGAAAAGATGGTGATAGGTTCTATCTTGTTGAACGAATTGAAAAGTAATTTAAAGGTGAACTAAATATTTTCTATTTATAGTCGTGAATTAAATATATACTAAGTAATATTGGCAACACTTGTATAAAATAAATATGAAACTCTTATGATGATTAAGTGAATCTATATATTTAATTTCACATGGTTATATATACTAATTAAATATAAAAATTTAAGTATAATATATTTGTTATGAGATTATTAAATTTTTATAATAAATTGAAATTATTATTTAGTAAAAAAATATATATATGTATGTATATATCAGTTTTACAAGCCTCACTGAATTTAATCATTAATTGCGTGACCCGAAATATAACATTCATCCTTTTGAAGAAACAAAAAAGAGAAATTTAAAAAAAAACGCGACACGATCCCTCCCCCCCCTGAGCGCGACTGAATAAAATAGGCAAATGGCGGGGTATTTAAACCTCAGTTTCGTTATTTTACTTGTAACGATTTAAGGAATTCTTTATAACTCTGGAACCACGAGGAATTTTTCAATCGTTGAGGGCTCGAATTAAAGCTTAGAATCCCGGCTATAATTAAAAACAGGTTTCGTTCAATTATTATCTCTGGTTTATTTGTTATAAACAATCTAAGCTTCGATTACTTGTAACTATTGAACCAATGGAACAATCTTAACGAAACTAGTTTTAAATGATAGCTGGGAGATAATAATTCTCGTTTGTCTGAATATTTTTTATTTTATCATTATTGTAGGACAAACTATTTTTATAATTAAATTCGTAGTTTGCGTTTTAAACAATCGACCATTATCGAATACAATCGATACGTAGAAGTATCGATAGGCACGTGTATCGACTTCAGAGCATGGCCAATAGATGGAAACTTAGCGTAGGCTCTTTTAGCCGCACGATTTACGGTAAGATGGAATGAGATCAAATGGGATCCAATATTATCGAAGCAATCTCTTATTATGATAAAAGAAATACTGCACATTTTATAAAATTTTATGCATTTCATATATCTTCTTTAATAAGAGTACCATATTTTTTTTCTAATATTATGATTCCTTTATATTTTCAAAATTTTAACTTGAACAGGTTAAAGTTTGACACTTAGTTGTTTTTCCAACAATATTTACTCCATGTTTTATTAATTCTAATAACTCTAATGATATCTTGCAAAATTTCAATACAATTATTTATAATTTTCTCGTTTCTAATTCAAACTTGAAAATATGGAAACGTGACATAACCTTTACAAAACAGTAAATATGTTTAATAAGAGATTGCAATAATAGTATAGAAAAAGGAAATAAAACTAAGCAGTACTAATATATTACATATGATTGCATCCTACATTAACTTTTTTTATTTATTATGTAGAATAAATATTACTCGTTGCACTCATGATTATCATTTCACTCGCAGAGTAACACTATACTTAATCTGCATTTATTTTCTAGATGGCTGATACAAAGGAAGCAAAAGAAACAAAGCCAGTATCTCCGGAGAAGAAAAATGTGCCTGCTTCGGCCAAAAAAGGTGGAAAAAGAGGTCGAATCAGGCCAAGGAACTACGACTTAGGAAATGGTGTTTATAGATTTAGCCGTACTCGTATGTTTCATAAAAAAGCCATTTATAAATTCGTCAACAAGAAGACTCCAAAAACTGTACGTCCGTTACACTTTTGTTTCTATTTTTACGTAACAAGCATTCTCACACGAATATTTAACAGGTTAAGCCTAAGAAGCCAGTCACCGTCACAAAGAAAATCAGCGGTGACAAAAACGGAGAGGAACGTGTCGTATTGTTAAAAAAACGACGCGCAAATTACCCTACAGCAGATCCAGTAACTGTGCACCACGCGAAGAAATGTTTCCGTGATCACCGTCGTTATCTGAGGCCTTCCTTGAAACCGGGAACAATTTGTGTCCTACTTGCCGGTGCTCATAAAGGAAAACGAGTTGTTTTCCTGAAGCAACTTAAAAGTGGTTTACTCTTAGTCACGGGTAAGTTTTGTTTAATTAAGATTGTTCCACGGAACCTATTTTTAAATTACAGCCGGGATTCTAATCCTGTTTATTGTTAATCAATAGTGGAATTTTATTCTTCGATACGCCACCTTAAAAGTATAAAACACTCGTGGAAAATTATTTAACGAAGGATTCTTTAACTGTACAGTTTCCGATGGAACTAAAATTTTAACGGAACATCTTTGTGAACAGGTCCTTTCTTGATCAACGCTTGCCCTCTTCGAAGAGTTAGTCAAAACTACGTAATCGCCACCTCGACGCGTGTCAATATTTCCGGTTTGAAGATTCCAGCTCACGTTAACGACGATTATTTCAAGAGGAAACGCGAGAAACGCGCCAAGAAGGAGGAAGGCGATATCTTCAGTAAAAAGAAGGACGAGTACAAACCGAACGACCAGAAGAAAGCTGACCAAAAAGTGGTTGATAAATTCGTGGTTTCTGCTATCAAGAGAAACAAAGAAAAGAAAATGTTATTTACCTACTTATCAGCGATGTTTGGCCTGCGAAGCAGCCAGTATCCACACAGATTAAAATTCTAATCTTTTTCTGATTTGAATACAAATACATAATAAATACAGAAATATTAAATAAAAACTTTCTTCTTCTTCGTATCCTTAATCATAATAACTCACGGTTAATCAAAGATTGTCTTTTTGTATCGTTCCAAATAATATTTAATTCATTTTTCTTCCTTATATTTAACTTGTTTGCTAAAAATTATACAACTATAAATTCTGTACAATTTAATACATTTATCTTAAACATAGAGGATAAATATTAACGTATGAAATTTCACATGATAGGTGAGCCTATGTTGCTTTTTTTTTTTTCTTTTTTTTTTTTTCCTTTTCTTGTTTTCGTTACATAAGTAATTAAGTTTATCAGAATAAATAGTAGTATCTAAGTACTTAATTCCTCTTTCTACGAATGCGCATGCGCGTCACGAACTGGAACGTCAAATACGAGAGGATCGAATAACATCACTGTATTATAATACCGTAATATGTAAAATATCTTTCACACAAAAATATGCATGTATCTTCGTATATGGTTTTCAGTCTAATCCAGTCGGTGCTCAGCTCCTGAGTAGTGACATTGCTACGTAGCATTAGACAGGGTGGCATAATTAAGTCTCTCAACAAATGTATTGCTCTCTGTATGTATGTGACATTTGACACATTCTCAAATGTCTTCCCCTAAAACTACCGAATATCCGGGTAACTATCAACGTTTCAACGACGATACAAATGCATCACTCGAACAAGATATTTCTCATCGTTCATGCCAAAGTAAGTTGAACCGATTATTAACATTACCATTTTAATTCATTTTCATCTTCCACGAATAATTTACAATTACAACTCTGAGTTTTGGCAATTGTATTAATCCAGTCATTTTTTCTTTCTTCCAGCACTTTTATTCATTTTTAGTGTAATATTTGTTGAATCACACATTGTCCGTTGATTTGTACAATTCAGAGTTAACGTGTATTCTTTGGTCTTCTGTATAATTATTTATAAATATACAGTTAGTTTTAATATCGTTGTAGAATGTTAGAGAAAAATAAGTTCAGTCGATTATGCGTGCGACGTGTGATTATTTTCATTCTAGTATACAGTGCTGTTTATTTTATTGTTTTAAAAGTATCGTTTATTTTTGCACTGTAGAAATATTATTTACTTTTTCATTTTTTTTTTTTTTTATTGTAGAATACGGATCTATGCTATCATGTTCCTCTGTAGAGAATCATACAAATTCTTCGGCTGAAAATACAAGAACTGATCAATTTATTCATAAATTTGAAACAGATGATGTACAAAGAGAGAATGCGTCTGAAAATGCAATACTTCCATCGCATGATTCAATCACAGATCACGAATTGCACTGGGAAATGAATTATCATGAAGCTGCGATATTTTTAGAGGTATTTATACATACGTACGTCTAATAGTAGCGTTTATTATATTTTATATATGTACACGCGTGCACGTGCTAATAATTATTCTTAAATATAAAATATTACTTACAAGAAATCATTTCTACAGGAAGGCAGGAATAATGAAAAATTTGTATCTCATCCAAAACATCCAGAAGATTTACCAGCATATCTTTTAGTTCACAATAATTGGTATTATGGGTTAGACTTATTGACTTCGCTTATACTTTTGGCTTTGGCTCTTGTAGAAGACCCAGCTGTACCGTTATTTGGTGTAAGTTATTAATTAAAAAAATATATTTTCTTTCTATTACAGTGCTTGTACATTTATTTTTATTTTAGATACCAGTATGGGCACACGGATCTATAGAACTTTTTGCTCTGACAATTATAGGCATAGAATTAGCTTTAAAATTAAGATGGATTGGTTGGTCAACTATGTTGAAACACAAACGAACAATGCTGAAGGTAAAACCAACTTTTTTCTTTTTTTTTAAATTAGATTTAACGATTTATTAACTTCGTTTAAGTCCATACTAACTTTCTTGCATATATCTTTTCCATATTTTGATATAACTATTTATGTTTTGTGTTTTGCAATTGTTAGTAAATAGAGTACCATTGTGAGATTGAAATACAGTTTTCTTCCACTACTTTGTCAATGTATCTTAAGAGCAACTTATAATACAATGGTTGTCTTCTACAATACTGATACTGAAAGTACGATGGTACTAATGAGAAGATAAGCAACACCACAACTGCAGACCATTTTAGATTACATTTTTCATAAAACAAGACAGTGATAATTGCGTTATTCGTTCAATTTCAATATATTATGTATACTAATACTTTTATTAGGGTGTGCTTCAGAGAATACAATTTTAATTAATGTATGTGTGTTACGTGAATGATGACACTGTCGTTGACTCATTATTACTGGCACTATACTTATGCATATTCATATCTATTATACAATGGTTTAAAAGTGTTGGACACTGATGATACTCTCATATGATACGTGATAGTACATTAGAATACTTGAAAAGGAAGTTATACGTAATTAATGTAGAACTTAATAAGAGCAATGGAATTAGAATAATTATGTAATAATTAAAAATTAAATTCTATATTTCTTTTCGCTAATATGAATTTTTTTACAGCAATGTTTATAATCATATATAATTGCATATCATCATCATACGCAGTGGTGTACAAATGTCTCGGGCTTGACAAATTTTTTATTTTCTCCTTTGCAAGCGCAAACTACAGGAATTTTAATTAACATTAAATATTAAAATGATAAATAGACACTGTGTATTATTGTCTATTGTATTAACTTAAATTTCTTTTAGCCAGTTTGTAGGAAAAAAAATTTATTTGGCCAAAGACTTTTGCACATCATTGTATGTATTCATAAAAACTACACATGTACATTGTTTTTACAGTGTGTCACATTGGTCATCATGTTTTTAGAAGCGATGACAGTATTAGTACGGCAGTCATCGCACTTCCGTGTAACACGTGCTCTAAGGCCTATTTTTTTAGTAGATACCAAATGCTTTGGGGGTGTTAGAAGATTTATAAGACAAATACTTTTGACGTTACCTCCGATTCTGGATATGTTAGGCTTGCTTTTATTTTTCATTATACTTTACACAATATTGGGCTACTACATGTTTTCTGAAATGAATAGAAATTTTTCTACGCTACAAGACAGTTTTGTGAGTCTTTTTGTTCTTCTCACTACTGCTAAGTAAGTATCCTTGTAACTAAATTTCTCCTAACACTTTTACATTGCAATACTTTTAACAACAAACCTTGCGATCACTTTTTTTTTTAGTAACACTTTTGGTATTTAGTTTTCCAGATGTGATGATGCCATCATATTCAAGAAACAAATGGTACGCAATATATTTTGTGTCTTACTTGTCTACAATGTTGTATGTGATGATGAATTTGATGTTGGCGGTAGTTAATGAAACATTTACAGCAGCTGAGCGTGATAAGTTTAAAAAACTGTTCCTACATAAACGAAAGGCGTGTCAACATGCCTTTAAGTTATTAGTTTCAAAACAAAATCCTGATAAAATGCGATTTCGTCAGTTTGAAGGATTAATGCGATACTATGCTCCAAACAAAAGTATGTAAATTGAAATTTATTATTACTTTTTTAACACAAAAAGGTAAAATACAATTAAGTTCGTTCTCTGATTACATATGTAATAAATTTTTTACAGGCATAAGAGATATTGTTTTAATGTTCCAACATTTAAATGCTTCTGGAAGCGGAGTTCTAAGCATTGAAGAGTTTTTGAATATTTATGACACTATTATACTTCAATGGGAACCACAGTATTCGACTGTGCCTTGGTATCACAGTACCTCGCAACCTTTACAGATTCTTTGCACAGGAGCTCATGCTGCTATTAGGTGGTCGTATTTTGAAACTTTAATGTGTGAGTCTAAAATACAAATTCAATGCGTTAATCCCACTGTAATCCATATTTTGCTGTATCAGTCTTTTAGTTTTTTCTCAGTATCATTTAACTCTTTCCCTATGAAGGGCGTGTACGCTCTCAGAAATTAAATTTACATGGACCTCTATAGCACAAAATTATTTTTATTTTCATTCACATGTGTTATAATTCACTGCACAATGTATCTAAATTTTGATATGTAAAAATTGTCTTAATTTATACAGCAATTTTTAGTCCCTAGAGCACCATAGTGAAAGCGTTAACGTATTAAAAAGTATCAATTTATGATTTGTTATACCCAGTAAAAGAATATAAAATGTTTAGATGTAACGATCGTTGGAAATGCTATTGCCATGATAGTAAGGATATTAGAACCAGCTGATAATGTTCACAGCACACTTTTGTTCGCTGCATCTTGGGATACATTTCTTTTCGGAGGCAGTAAGTGATAAAAATATTTACCAAGAATCTTACGAGGAATTTCGAACAACTGTTTAAAAGGAAAGAAAGCATGATAAGATGTGATAATTTTAATACCAATTTTGTCTTATAGTATTCGTTGCTGAGGCATTGATAAAAGTGTTAGGACTTGGCACAAGGCGATACCTTAGTTCCGGCTGGAATCTTTTCGATTTAAGCACATCTATAATGACACTTGTCGCTGCTTGTATTTTACGCCTTTTTCCTACGGCAACATTTTTTGTTTTATTCAGACCACTCAGGCTATTGAGAGTGTTCAAAATAAAAAAGAGATACCGGGACGTATTCGGCACGCTTGTCATTTTAACTCCTTTAATGTCTTCTACCGCGGTGGTTATGCTTGTTTTATACTATTTCTTTGCGATTATTGGAATGGAATTGTTTGCTGGATATAATATGCGAAATTGTTGCAAGTAGGTATTATAAGCAGAATTGTTTTTTTTAACACGTTAAACGCCACGCCGATTTCTATCTTCTATCGGTGCGATAATAATTTAAAAACATTTGGAGGCAAAATTTTTAAGAATTTAAGAAGAAAATTGTAGAGGCCTGCAATGGAAAGTTGTATCTTTGTTCAATGTGATTTTATAGAATCCATCGATGAATTATAAGGTATTATTTTTTTTAAATTGATACTCTCAGACCTGAGAAACCAACGACGCCTAAACGAAAATTTCGGCGTGGCGCTTAACGCGTTAAAAACTGTGTTCTCGAATCGAGAAATTACACGATGCATTTTTGTTTGCCAGAAACACGACGGTCGAGGATTTTTATAAATATTCTGTCAACGAAAGTACCGCACTTGGATATTATTACCTTAATACTTTTGACAATCTGATAGCCAGTAGTATGACTCTTTTTGAATTAACTGTTGTTAACAATTGGTTCATCCTAATGAATGCATATGCATTCACTGTTGGAATGTATACACGGATATATTTTATGATATTTTATCTGGTGACGATGATTGTTTTAACAATCGTGGTATCCAGTTTCTTGGAGGCATTTCGGTTTAGAATACATTATAAGAAATCGACATCCAAACGTGATGGTAAATATTGAAAAAATGTTTTCTTTTTTCTCTTCTTAATATCTCTAACTGAAATTATATTTTCTTTTACAGAACAGAAAATGCTTCACGAAGAAGTAGAACTGAAATGGGACGAGTTGCAATATATCGTTGAAGATTTCCAACTTTTAGAAAAATTACGACCTTCGCTGATAGTTGGTGTAAGTTTCAATGTTTGAAAAACATGTTCCTCGTTGTCCAGTAATTGTAGAAAAATATTATAGGGAACTACTGTTTTTATCGGGTCACGTCCCAGAACAAGAGAAGTTTTGCAAAGAAAAATGTATACCACTGAGATTACTGAATGGATTTCAGAGGCAAAGCAAGCAGAAAGACAGTTAACAAATGCAACTCAAAGTTCAGAAGAAAATTGTAGAGAAGATGTAGTTTCTGAATCAGACCATCTAGGATTATCAGAGAATTTACGACAGGTGCATCGTAACACGTCTAACGTTGTATAGTTGTAATAATAAAATTTATGTTTAATGATTTTCATATCGTATACCTTCGCAGTGTATCAACATTGAAGAGGTGTAACATATAATTTTAACAAGTAACAATGCAATTAAAATTTTTACCAATAACGTAAAAAAAGAAAGTGATATATTTAATTGATATAAAAAAATAATAAAATTTTGTTATTTTAGATTATGTTGTTAATTTTGTTATTATGTTGATAATTTTATAAAAATCTCACAACGTGCATATAAGAGATCATCGTACACCTTCCATAAATAAAGCTTTATTGCTATAAAAGTGATCATTTTTTTTTTTTAAATTCCACTTACAGATAAAAGAAAAATTTTTATCCCAAAGTGTTATGAATTAATTTATAAAACTGCAAATTTATTGTAGTATATATTACAGTTCCGATATTAAAATATATTTTTATATTTGAAAGAACTAAGTTGAATCTTCGAAATGCTTGAAAATTCTCCAAAGTGTTCCTTTGAAATTAGCACGAACAAGTACTAGTAGCATAACTGTGACTTTAATCTGTATAAAAATTATACAAATATTTTTCTTAAAGTAACACTATTACCGTTAATTATAATCAAACATTGGATCGCATTAAAACGTATTGAAAACGAGAATAATTTCATTAGTATCAATGTACGAGACATTCGCAATAAAATTATTTAACAATTTGAACCCCAGGACCTCCTAATGTTGTTAATTTAACAGTGAATCCATCTGCAATTAGTTTTCGTGAGATACTGGAGATTGTTTCTGGTTGGGTATCTGGTAATAAAAGAACGTATGCATGTCCACCGCCGCCGGCACCTGTAAGTTTGGCTGCCAATGCATAATTTTGTGCTTCTGCACAAATTCTGTCTAAAGATGGATGAGAAACTTGACACGTGGCTAACAGTCCTTGATTCATGTTAATAAGTGTCTGTAATAATATATGATAAGTAGTAAGAAGATTTGAATACGTTTACAGGCACTGTAAGTAACAGCCACTTTTTATGACTTATAATATTTTAACACATTACCAACCATTTGAACAGATCTAATTATCATTTTCCTAATAATATTTCTATTTAAGTAATTTTATTTTAAATATCAAATATTATAATTTCTCATAACGAAGGATGCTTTATTAATTTCTTTGTTAATTTTTCTAGAAAGTCTTGGTCAGTAATGTGTTAAAATTGAATAAAACACTCACCATTAATTCTCTGTACCCTTTAAAAAAATGTTTGTCGTCGGTACAAGAGAAATTTTTCAGCTTCTCAATAATTTTAATTGCTTCTTTTGATATATTATCTATCGAATCCATAATCAGATCAATAATAACTGGATACTTGTGCTTCAGTTCTAATAATTTTTCCATTAAAGCCTTCGTACTTCTGTTAACTCTTGTGTCTACTAATAAAATTTTCATAGCATGTACGTTACTTATTGGCTTTACGTAAACACCCTTTTTAAATTCTATTATTGAACCATATGTACAGACAGAATTGTCTATTCCAGATGGATTACCGTGCATGATTCTTTCACAATTTTGTGCATACTTTGAAATAATGTCCAAAGTAGAAAAATCGAACACCTCGTATATATCTTTCTGTATACGCGACCAATGTAGAAAACATGCGGCTAGACAAACAGCGAATGAACTAGAACTACCAAGTCCAGAACTAATTGCCAGTTCTGTATCTAATTGAACTTGAAATGGTTTCACATTGATTTCATCTTTTTGTGCGATATAAATAAAAAGATAAAAGAATGCTTCTAAGCTTAATTTCTGCTGCAGATTTGCATAACTAATAATACTCACGAACTCTTTTACTTTGCTATAAAATATATCATAATTTTCTATAAGTTCTATATCTCTGTTAGCGAGGAAAAAATGTTGTATTTGTTGCAGAGATATACTAATAAATAAATTTACTTTAGGAAAGCATAGTTTAACGATTTGTTCTGTTTCAGGTAACTCGGTAAAGTTTAAAGTTGTACGTAAATCTACACAACCTGCAACAGCTGTTTTCCCATATACCACAGCATGTTCTCCGAAAAGAATAACTTTTCCTGGTGCAGACACTTTGAACTGAATCATCTTAAATTTCTTCAGTTTTGTTTATAGAACTGTTAATGGAAATAAAAGGATTTGCTTTAAAAGTGATATAATTAAATCATTAAAATTGATTCAATAAAAAAAAATACCTTTTTAGCATTTCCTATTTTTTCCACTCTGCTGGTGTTAATGTTTTCTGTGAAAATGCATGAATAGTTTTAAGTTCTTCTTCCAACAGTGTATTCACCAGCCTGGAATTAATCATAAATAATACATTTTCTGGTTAAAGAAAACCATTTTCTAAATGTATCGAAAACTTAAAAATGTAGTACCTGTGTCGTTGCAGTAAGGGTTTGCCTTCAAACTTGCTGGATACAATCGTTACAGAAAACTTAGCACCGCAACCATCAGATTCGTCTACAACGTCCTACAACATTTGAAAGCATTGAGAAAATTATTTAACACGTATATTAAAATGTTAAAATAGCCATCGGTATAAAGTTTTGTACTGATAAAGCTTTTTTGATATTTTTATTATTTAAGCACAATGAATTTGCGAATGATACTTAGAGGATAAAATTACATACTATAAAAACACTATTGATACCAGTTAATGTGTAAATAAAATAAGTATTTTTAAGGAACAGCTTTTACTAGTTGAACAAGGTGGTACTAAAGTGAATCGACTATTTCTTATCACATGGTCTTACATATATTATAACAAATAATAGCATTCTTAGTCGCGTCGGCCGCAAAGGGTTAAACCTGTATGCACAATTTTGTTGTTATGATAATTTAGTAAAGTAATATTCAGTAGTAGAGCAAAGTTCAAAACTTCGTAGAACATTATATAATTTATAAAAAAATGCATCTATCTAGCACTCAGCAGCAAAGATAATATATAAAAGAATGCAATTATCTAGTATTTCATAGTGAAGATGACCATATGCATAAATAATATTTTTATCGATATGAATATTAAATAATTGTGAACGATTTTAACACGACGCAACTATAATTTTTTTTTTCCTTTTTTATTAAACATGTACATATAACGAATTTGTAATAAATTTCGGCATCGAGGAATATGGTAATAATGTAACATAAATTAATCAAATTTTTCTTTTCTGATTTATTTTGAATTTATATTTTTTTATATACAAATTGTTTATAATTGAAATATAAATAGAAAAGAATAAAATGTCCACAAGAGTATACAGAAACTAATAATGTAAAAAGATCTGGATACTTAGCCGGAGCTTTTAGAAAATTACTAATTACAGAGAGTATTATTAATCCTAGAACCGAGCAATAAAACAGAACTGTTTTCCAAAAAGACAAATTATAATTTGTTAAGAAGAAATAGTTTTTATCGTAATGTAATATATCCTTTTTCAATTTTATAAAAATTGATTTACTCCTGCTGCTTTTTAGCTTTCCTTTAATTTGTCTTTGATTGACCGCGACATGTGCTTGCTTTTTAGAATTAATATTATTTGATAATTCATTGTTATTGAATAAGTCAGGACATGCATAGAGAACGGTAAAGAAGTAAAAAATTAACGTAACCCAATATGCCATGTACAAATTGTCTTTTATAAACAAAGGTAGCATGCTAAAATGTGAAACTATTAGGAACCAGAAACAAGGAAACGGATCGTTTTGAAAATGTAATAAAACTGGAACTGCAACGAGCAGAATTGATTTTTCATGAACTTGAAATGAAAAGAGGAAAAATGCTAATGCACAGTTTATAAGAGAAAGAATGAATCTCTCTTTCTGTGGATTTAAATATATATTTATGGAACTTGGTAGAACTGCAAATGTCGTTACAGCGAAACAAATTTTAACTAATTGATTGTTTGAGAAAGCGTTACGTAATTTATAAATAACATTAATTGCACACCAGATATTAGCAACTTTATCTTCGAATACGCCTCTAGCGACCGGAAACAATCGGAAAACAACGCTCAAGAATGTTTCAAGATTCTTAACAAAAGGTAACCATATGACAAAGAATGTAGAAACTACAGTAATTGATACGCATAAGAGCATTATTAAGTTAAACGATCGAAATTGTTTTTTAATAGGCAAATATTTTCCAAGCGTGTAAAAGAAAATCGGTAATGCATGATAAAGTTCCATCTGTTTATAATTTAATGCCGCAACGAATAAAATTGACCCGGTAATAAACGAATCTTTAAGTATAGCTGTAACAGCACTAACAAATAGCCCTAACGAAACAGAATTGTATTGAAAGTGTCCATGATCTATTAATATTAAACCCGGATAGCTTAACATTATCAAAAGATTGATATGCTTTCGTTTGAAACCGAATACAGTCTGCTCTTCTTTTTCTAAATTTCCCGATACTCGATTAGCCGATACAAAATATATCATTGACGGTATATAAACTAAGATGTCTACGCAAAGAACACTGAGTCTCATAAAATATTTATGATCCTCGGATGAGAAGCCTCTGGATTCGTGTAATTTTACGTAAGAAGAATTAATTTTATCAGCGATATAGCCCAATGCAAAACTGTGATAAGCAGTTAAAGGGGGATAGTCTAGTCCCCAATATTGTAAATTATTGTCTTTCGTATTTCTGTACCATTTTTCAATCGGAACATTTAATGTTATTTCTTGCCAATGCCGTTGCGCTTCGTAGTCTCCATACATTGGAGCTTTTCCTTGACCACTGTACGAGTGGTACGTAACGGACCATCTCAAAAGAAGGGCAAACAAGGAGATTAATACAATCTGTGTATCGCCTTGCATTTCTGATCGTATATGTTGTCAGTCTTCGGTAATTTATATGTCAAGCATACTCTCGATTGCAATTAACAAGTATATTTCAGACATAGCATCTAGCTACCTAGGTTTATCATGGAAAATTTAAGGTTAGAATAAAGATGGTATAAAAAAAACATAAGGAACATGCACTGAAACGTGATTATATACGTAAAATACATACCACGTGCAGTGCGTTTAATCCATCGATTAATTTATTTTTTATGTAACTCTCAGTATATGACATATTTAACAATTAAATCTTCGATCAGTACTTGGATTCGCCGATTCTTTGAGTACGTGGAAATACGCTACCACGTATGTGGCTTACATTTCTTTATTATTCGTTAAATTAACAGTTACTTTCATGAGCTTTGAAACTGTAAATATTGAGCATACGATAAGATAAAATATTTTATTTTTATTTTGTCGTATGATGTTTCTTTTTAATTCGAATAATCATCGCATTCGAGTTAATATCAAAGAGTCAATGCACCTTTTGAACTCGGAATAATTTGATACGTTGCTTTCTATCGATTTCCAAAATTTCGATTAATCGAATGATTTTAACATTTCGAAAACTCTTACTTTGGTTTTTTTTTTTTTTTCTTCTCTCTTTTTCTTTCTCCCTTCGCTATCGTTGCTTTTATTTTTGTCGCGGTTAGATGAAAAATAATGCTTGTTACCTGGAGAACGACGATGGTAACGGAACTTGTTTCTAAGTCACTTTTTGTGACATACAAACAAGTTTAAAGTCTATGCAAGTGTTTACGTATATTGGATTTTATTTTCGAGCGCATCGTTTAACGCAATATTTAATTACTCGACAGCAATTGATATAAAATATCCAAGAGTTAGGAATAAGAGAAATTTGTTAATCGCAAATTTATTCGTTTAAATGTACATTCTATGTTATAGGAATGAGATTATCCCGTTGCATTGTTCGTTTTTTAAATTTTTATTTTATCATCGGTACAAATAAATTTAAAATGAAAGTTAGAAAGCAAGATTACCGTATAAAACATACATTTTTACAAATTTCCATAGTACAACATATTTTTTTCATATTTATAATTCACCGTTAAGCGAATCACTATTAACTAATTGATATTAATTTTCCATGTAAAAAATAGAATTATTTTTCTTTAATTACAGTTAAACATTAACCGTATTTAGGAAACTTGTTTATTTTCTAAATAAACGTAACAATAATAACTTTACTTTTATAAAAACTACCAGAGAGAAAACTAATTGATTCTTTAACAAGCCATAATATATACATGGCACGTTGATATTGTCTAATACCTGATCTCAGGTACTGCAATGATTTCTGTGGTTTTTATAACAGCGATAAATTATTTATAACAATTGCATCATTAGTGTAAGACTTTACAAGTTAATAAACTTTTTTTAATGTATTGTTTTTTGCATAAAATTATCTAAAATATATTCAAGTAACAAATATTATGTACTCTTGAACAGGCAATTAGTAGTAACATGATGTAATTCTTAAATATCAGTTATATGTTCATTTTGCTAAAATATACATGAATTGTAGCCTTCAACAACTTGCTTTAACGTAATTACAATAATATACATGTATGCTTGTAACATTTTTAAATTTGAGCCGTTGATAAGGATCCTTTGTAAAAGATAAAAATGTTTTACATTAAGAAAAGTTAAATTATGAATAAAAATTTCGTATCACTTATCGAGGTCGTATACTTCTGACCAATAAAGAATTTAAAATTTGCGAAAAAGAAAAAAGAATAAAAAGTAAATCGAGTGCTGTGACACAATACAAATATAAATACATGACTGTAATAATTTACAATCAACTAAATGAGCATATTATTATACCAATTTTATAATCAATCATGTTGCAATGCAATGACTAAAAATATAGTTAAGTTTTCAACAAAAAATATGTACATATAGTTTCTTTTTTTATAGTTGATACTAATACTGATTATTTTGATACTTCTTTCATAGAAAGAATTATTTTTAATTTATAATCATGTTCAAATATTGATGAATATTCGTGTTCGTAACGAAAAATTTTAATATCCATTGTGTTACGATAAGATTTCATCGTATCAAATAGGTGTAATTTAATAAAAAAAGAAACAAATTAGGAAGAACAGTTTTAACCCGATGTTATCTTAACGTTATCATTTCTTTTCGTTGAATTTGTTTGTCTTAAGACTTTGGAAAAGCAATCATGCTTTCATATGGAGATGTGTATATTATATACAGATATATGCAGTTAGAATGTAGCAAGCAATCAAGCAAAATAAATGTTTGCTTTCTTAAAGTGTAAAATCTCCATTATACATTTGTATATATGCCTTTGATAAACATTTGAATAATGTAGTGATCATCATAATACTTGATATTCTATAACCTATATTTCTTTTGATATCTAATAATGAAAAATTTCAAGTTTTATCATTTATTAAGTGTGTATAACGAACAATAAATAAAATTTTCAATTCGCTTGGAAGAAGCTTGAGAGTATTAGAATGAAATACTACTTTTTTTCAAGTGAACAGTTACTTCAAGAATTTTTTCATTTGTTTCGACTGATGCTGCATACTGTACTGAGCATTCTCAGCTTTAGTGATGAGAGAATCTAACTTATTCAAATGGGATCCCATCTTCTCATTGATGTCAATTTTTTTTGGCGTTGACGTGCTAATTTCTGTGTTTTCCATGTCTTTCTTGTCACTGGATAATTCTACTGTCATGTTTTCTTCGTTCGTGGATGTTTCAGGATCAACATCTTTTGTCTCGTTGTGATTTTGTTCAGTGAGTTTATGATCAGATATGTTGTTTTTAGATCCCACTTTTACTTTTAACAGAGTACCCAAACTGCCACAAACAGTCTGTAACATACTTTTACTTTATAAAACAGTTCTTTCGAGTATTGCCAAGAAAAATCTATCCTATTTAACATTGATTGTATCAGATACGATTAAAATCATTTTTAACGAAACAAAACAGTAATATTTAGCAAAGATGTAATCAATTGTTTAACCTTGAATCTATTAATCTTTTTCTGTGTAGCACTCAGAATACTGTTCAGCTCATCCAATCCACCACTGATTCGTTGAGCAGCTTCATCCGACGAATCCAAATTCTAGAAAGTATATCAAAGTTTATTTCAAATTGCTTGAATATTATACTTTATCCAAATAATTACATTC
>SMSQ01011318.1:0-32647 GCA_019453375.1 Ctenoplectra terminalis | reverse complement strand
TTTTTTTTTTTGGCAGGTGATCTAAGACTTTTACACAGTACTGTATTTCCGAAAGACTCGATGTTAAAATTGCAGTTTATGAACACTGATTAACACATTGCGGCCGGGTTACGAGATATCTCGTTCTAATGTTTTTTCATAGGCGCATATCAACGACTCGAGAAATTAAAAATAGATTTTTTTGTTACGTTACCAAGACAACCAAGCCATGCGTATTCTTATGGCAAATAATTAGCCAAATAAATGTATGTAAAAATTCCGAAAGAGTAGAAAACGATCGGTCAGTGTTGGCATTGCATCGGTAGGTCTGTGTCGATCGTGCATCGTACCTTATGAAGTGTTTTATCGTTGCTCAACATTTTGTTATTTCAAAGTCCACGTTTGAATTTACGAGGAAATGCTTTTTTAATTATTTTACAAAATAGACCTTAATTTTAAAAAAAGTAACAAAATGAAAAATAAAAGAAAGTGCATATATGCATTGTACAAAGTTTTTTTGGAGCGTTCAAAAATGAGCCCTGGAAGCGCGTTGCGCGAACAGAGTGCTGTACGCAGTGTGTTAAGAGTGCATCTAATTAACAATATTAATGGTTTTAATGTACGTACAAGTTTACGAGATGCGAGACCGTTTGAGATAACAAATATCTGATTCAGTAATTCACAAGTAAATATGGCACTGCCAAATATACGTTTCACGCAAGTCCATTTTGATTTGTCAATTTTGAGACAGATAAACATTACGTATCATGAAATGCAAACAGGTAAATTATTGCAAATTGAGAGAGCAAAATTCTGTAACAACATTTGACGGCGCGTTCATAATGTTTATTAAACAGTGAATTGCAAAACGATAGTCTGCAACGATCGATGATTTACGTTTCATTTTCAACCGAACAATAATAATCGTTCCGTTGCGAATATTTTTGACTAAAAAGTTTGGAAAATTGCTGCTTCAGAACTGGCGTTAAAATGAAGTTACGGAAAGGAATAGAGAGTTTCCGCAAAAAACTTAATTTAGAGAATACTATCCAGAACGTAGGATTAAAATTAATTAAATCTTAACGACGAAGGATACAAAGGACCAAAAGCTGTTCGGTGTAAGAAAAAAAACGCCAGACGATACCCTATATTTACTGTAAACCGTGTTCTTATACAAAAAACATTTTATTACTGTTCCGAATTTTTAATCTTGCACACTGTTTTTATCTTATTACAGTCTTCAAAGCAGAGTTTTCATCCTGTAACTAATTAATAGTACAATTACTTTATCTTCGTCCAATATTATTCGAGCTTACCATGTTTTTGTTTATTTCACTTAAATTTAACCCTCTATGGCCCGAATTTTGTGCGGTTATTGGAGAAAAAATTACGATCGATTACAGTTTTTTAGTTTGATTTGAAAATGTTTTAACTAATAATTACCGTAGATGGATCGTGGTGCACTATAGTAATACAGTAGTTAAATTTAATAGTGCAGTGATAACTAAACAAAATTAATTTTTTAAAATATAGATTGATAAAAGATAGATTTTGGTCCAAGTGGTCAAAATGACCCATTCATAATTTTTTATATTTTTATAGAAATTTTATAAATTGACTATTGCACCTCAGAAGCAATTTTCCGCGATTTTCTGTTAAAAATGTAGACAAAGCTTTGTTCACCTTGCATTGCGTATTTTTTTATATACCTTTCATTATGATTTTTTCGGTAGAAATAAGTACGCTTTAATCGCCGGTAGTTCTAGTGTTGAGCGCCACGGCGGTCTCTGCGGACCGACGCTGAAATTTTTGTTTAAGCATCATTGGATTTCGAAGACTGACACTATGAATTTCCAAAAATAATACCTTATGATTCATTAACGAGTTGTATTAAGTAGCATTAAACAAAGTTACCATTTTAATTTGCGGGCCTTTACAATTTTTTTCTTTAATTCTTAGCTATTTTGCGATCAAATGAATTTGAATTATCACAGCGCACAGTCTAAAGGAAAGTCGATCAAAATCGGCGTGGCGTTTAACGTGTTAAATAAATTTGTTGAAGAGAAAAAAAACTTTATCATTGCTAGCTTCTTAGATAAGAAATTTAGTCTATATCTAATCTAATCTAATTTCTTCTATGTTTCTAGATAACAATTTTGACTATTAAGAAACGCTCGTTTTTATTATTTTAAACATAAATTCTCTTATGTTATTCTGTCTTATTTCTAATTGTATTCAGTGCTAAAATTGCATTTATTAATATATAACAGTATAACAATTTTGACAATTAAGAAACGCTCCTTTTTAATTATTTTAAAAATAAATTCTCTTACGTTATTCTGTCTTATTTCTAATTGTATTCAGTGCTAAAATTGCATTTATTAATATATAACAATAATATATAATAATATATAATATATAACAATATAATAATTTTGACAATTAAGAAACGCTCGTTTTCAGTATTTTAAAAATAAATTCTCTTATGTTATTCCGTCTTATTTCTAATTGTATTCAGTGCTAAAATTGCATTTATTAATATATAACAATATAACAATTTTAACAATTAAGGAACGCTCCTTTTTAATTATTTTAGAAATAAATTCTCTTATGTTATTCTGTCTTATTTCTAATTGTATTCACCACTAAAATTGCATTTATTATTTTTTAATCGAAGAGCAATACACTAGTATTATTATATTTATTACGCGACGTCTTTCTTTAATAATTAAAATAATTTCTCCATATTTAAACTAAGAATATAGCTTAAAGTGCAATATTTTATTATGCGCGAATATGCATATGATTAAAAAGCTTTCAAACTATTAAATGGCAATACGATAAACATAAAGTATCGGTCAGTAGTTTCGCGTGCACTTTTCTTTTTTTTTTTTAGAGCACCGGAACGGCCTGCAATTTCGCCGATTTAATGGCGTCCAACAAACACTCTGTATGAAGTCTCATCAGTGTTACTTTTAATTACTGGCTGGAACTGATAAAAGTGTACTTTAGACTTCTATCGAGCCACCGTTCAAAGCTATAACTATCCTCTCGCCTCGGTCACAAAGCTCATCGAAACTAAAATCCTTTAAGCACATCCAAAGGCTTTCATGCACCAAATCATTATTTATTTCGTATAATTTCTCATCCGTACATATGAACGTATAATCCGTGTATGTGATTTACCATACTTTGTACATTTTTGCTCACACCTTATACGCTTAAAATATACGCTTCGAAATACGAATTTCGAAAATGTTATATCAATTGCGCAAATAATAATATGGATTAAAATTTCGTTCACTAATTTAACGGTGACTGAATAAGTGTGGAATATTTTATTATTATTCACACATTGCGTACGGCGATCTGCGCGTTCGATACGCGCTCAAAGCCCGCACATTTTCGAACGCTTCAGAAGCATGCTTGACGAGCAATAGGAAGCGATCTACAGATGTACTGGCTACAATGACTGATCATCTCTACATGCTCGGAATGTTGAAATTCAGTTATTTCGCTAATCATTTGTCTCAAGAATTGGAGAGGCTTCGTTACCCTGGTAACGTAACAAAAATATTTACCGCTTGTTGCTTAACGCTAGAACTACCGAACAAGTCAAAATGACTTGTTCATAATTTCTTGTAGAAATTTTAGAAATTTACAATAATGAATTTTTGAGAATTTTTCGCAATTTTTTGTAAAAAATATCCATAAAGAATTGTTACCCTTATCACAGGTACTTTTCGAAATACCTTTCATTTTGATTTCTTTGGTACAAATAACTCTACTTTGATCGCCGGTAGTTCTAGTGTTAACACTTTGCTGACCGGTGACGAGTTAACTCGTCTTTTCGAACCTAAACGTTGCTGACCGGTGACGAGTTAACACGTCGTTGCACTTGCATTATCTGTTTCAATTTATGACACCCAGGGCGATATAGAATGTTGCAAAAACTTGGCGTATCGTGTTTAGGTTATAAAGCGGACATAACAAAAAAATTACTTTTCTTGGTATTTAGGTTTTTATCACAATTTTAGTATAATTCCAAAAATTTCAACCACGACGAAACGTATCGGCGAAGAACTTTTCAATTAATTATAAGCGGAGAGTGAGCTAAGTTGATACAGAAGCGCCAGGGATATCAATGTTACTCGGCGTGGGTTTATGCGGTAAACGGTCGGACGAGAAGCTGTTTTAAATGAAGGAGAATCATGGATTCTTCTGGAATATTCGGATAGCTTCTGGGAATATTAATTTTCTTGCCTTTTCATTAAATATTAACGTAAACGTTAATGGCAATGATAATTTTAATTTCAGTGTTATATTGTATTGATATTAGTATTAAGTATTGATGTGAATATTAATGGTAATGGCAATATTAATTTTATTGTTTATATTGTTGTATTATATTAATATTGATATTGTTAAAATTATTGTGGTAATAATAATGGTGAATTGATAGAAATATTTGTATCATAAATATTATTGCTATCAATGTTAAAAATTAAATGAATATAAATAGGTGATTAATATCAATATTTACTTCATAAATATTATTGCTATCAATGTTAAAAAATTAAATAAATAACAATGTTGATTAATATTAATATTTATATATAATCAATATAGATATTGTTAAATTGATTATGGTAATAATAATGGTAAATTAATATCAATATTTATATCATAAATATCATTGTTATCGACTTTAAAAAATTAAATAAATATCAATGGTGATTAACATCAATATTTATATCATAAATATCATTGCTATCAATGTTAAAAAATTAAATAAATAACAATGTTGATTAATAGTAATATTTATATATAATTAATATTGTTATTGTTAAAATGATTACGGTAATAATAATAATAAATTAATATAAATATTGCTATCAATGTTGATTAATATCAATATTTATATCATAAATATCATTGTTATCGACGTTAAAAAATTAAATAAATATCAATGGTGATTAACATCAATATTTATATCATAAATATCATTGCTATCAATGTTAAAAAATTAAATAAATAACAATATTGATTAATAGTAATATTTATATATAATTAATATCGATATTCTTAAAATTATTATGGTAATATTAATGATAAATTAATGTCAGTGTTAATTAATGTCAATATTAAATATTAATGGAAATGGTAATGGTAATGATAATATTAATATTAATGTTCATGGTAATGTTAAATTAATATTAATATTGGTTATTAATACTGTTAATATTAATATTGATAAGATATGAATGTTGATGAAGATAGTTACACAATATCTGTTCAAAAAAATTAGACTCGTTCAAAAACTTAATTTTAGTCTCACAAAATCATACTTTTCAACCTAATTGTCATTTTACAATCTGCAACTAATACTTCATTCTCTGTAACAGGCATACTTATCAATTTTCTAAGACTTTTACCTTTAGTCTTGTTTCAATAAAATTGAAAGTTTTAAATTACATAGTTTCACTTTTCAAAAGTGAAAAGTGCATAAAACTATGTAGAAATTATTTCAATTAACCCCTTGACGTCATTCGTTTCATGTGCCATTGTAGACTTTGACGTCTCCGAGACGTCAAGAACTGTCTCCGAGACGTCAAGAACTGTCTTCGGCGAACGCCGCGCAGTACATTATTAGATTCTTTAACTATTTCAGTCGTGCGTCGATTTTGTTTAACACTAGAACTACCGGTAATTAAAGTAGAGTTATTTGTATCAAAAAAATCAAAATGATAGGTGTTTCTGAATATACCTATAATAAGGGTAACAATTCTTTATGCATATTTTTTACAAAAAATTGCGGAAAATCCTCAAAAATTCATTATTGTAAATTTTTAAAATTTCTATAAGAAATTACGAACAAGTCATTTTGACTTGTTCGGTAGTTCTAGTGTTAAAATGCTTTCCCCTAGTGTAAAACATGTCTAATTCCGCTACATATTCCAAAATGTTTTGAGATGTATTATACTTTACAGAACTACTAAATTATTATTTTATAGTATTGCTTAATTATTGTACATTAACATTATACATCAACTTTATCGAATATTATATAGCAACGTAAATTTGAAAACAAAACTTTCTGTTTCCAAGCTTTCACACGAGTGTCCACAGTTGAGCCAAATTAAATGGTATTCTACGGACGCGTCGACGCGCATTTTATTTGTACGTCAAGCGGTTAAATATTAGGTTGGGGAAAAAGAAATCCATTATATTTTCGATAGATGGCTGTACTGATCGATATTTCGTAAAGTATCGATCAAACAAACCTCGCATAAAAGAAATTAAAGTCAACTTCTTCCAAAAGTCCATCACCTGGTCCCTACCCAGATCGAATCAAGTGATAATATCAAGAGTTATAATAGGACATACAAAACTGACCCACCAACACATCCTCAACAAAGCAGACCCTCCAACGTGCGAACTATGCAAGGACCGTATTACACTGGAACACCTAATCAGCCACTGTAAAAAATACGACACAAACAGGCTACGATTCAAGATAAAACCATCCCTAAAGGACAACCTAAAAGACACCAACACCACGAACAACCTGCTACAGTACCTCAAAGAGACTAAACTATATCACAAACTGTAACTCCTTCTTTCTGAGTCGCTAATAACCCATAAGTGGTTGATGCGACGGTAAACAACAAAAAAAAAAAAAAAAAAATTTCAGATTTATGCTCGTTGTCAAGGTGACATTTCGCGCTAAAAAAATTCTTTTGCTGTTTTTTGTTTGGTCCATTCAGTTGCGAGTTACAAGGTGTTAAAAATGGAAGTCAACGAAGAGAAAATTCGGTACATTTTACAATTTTTCTTCGATAAACGCGAAAATGCAAGCCAGACGGTTGAAATTGTGAATGGTGTTTATGGTCCCGATACTGTAACAGCTAATTACGCGCAATTTTGGTTTCGTCGATTCCGTTCAGGTATTTTTCATGTTAACACTAGAACTGCCGACGATTAAAGTATACTTATTTCTACCGAAGAAATCAAAGTGGAAAGTATATTGTAGTGTCGTAGTTTTAGGAATTCGTAGTTTTAAGAACTCATAGTTTATGGAAGGCAATAAAGGCGCAACGGGACAGGGACCGGACCCAACGGACGGACGATGGGTCGAGGCGGAGGGAGGTTTGGACTGAAGGGAAAGCAGGGTTGAACGGGGAGAGTTGGAGAAAGCGTAGAACAGTGTTGATGAGAGAGTTGAACGTTAGAGTAGAGTAAGAAAGAGTTGAACGTAGATGGGACAGTGTTGAACCGAGAGTAGAACAGAGTGCTGAGAGAATGTCAAATGAGAGTGTTGCGTAATTAAGGAATTACTGTAATACTAATAGTCTATTATCGCGCGTCACAATCACTTACCAATACTCAATTCTTAATAATTAAATATTTATAAACTATATTTAAGTAAAAAACTCTATAATATAAAATAATATGTAACGCAATTCGGACAAAAGTTTATCTATATTTTTAATAGGAAATCGCGGAAAATCTGACCAAAGGAACCGTAGTTAATTTATAAAGATTCTGTAAAAAATTACGAATGGGTCATTTTGACCACTTTGGTAGTTCTAGTGTTAAAGATGCACCTCGCAGGCCCTTTGTCAAAAGTGTGGATAAAATCACAGATATAATCGAAGTTGACCGTCAGATTAGTAGTCGTAGCATCGCCTACGAGCTAAAGATCGAACATAAAACAGTTTTAAATAATTTCACGTAAAAATAATGGATTTCTTTTTCCCCAACCTAATATATGATATTCTGAAAGAGCAACGCGTGATTAAAGTTTTATTTCTAAGAACAATATTTTATATGAACCAATCTGATAATTAAACTCGCTTATTCCGGGAAAGAAATAGAATCAGCGAATTAAGAATTCTAATCTTGTTTGCGTCAAGATTTTAATATGTAGATACGAAACAACGCTCGTGTCAGGATGTCATTTTTCCGAACAGAAACCTCATTTTGCATCCATACATTGTTACAATTAACGAACGGAATAATGAGACGCATTTAACGATACACCAGCTGGAATATCTACCGTATTGCTCATTTTTCTGCTTTGATTAAACCGCTGGGTATGTTTCATCTGAATTTGCATTCTCCGTGGCATCGTTGTTTTTAACAAGCTACTGTTTTAATGAACTTTTCTACATTAATTAATTGTCTATTCAATCGGGATGTAAACATACCATTTTTTTATTTTTTCTCAACACTTCTTCAGATTGTGCTTGTCTCTGTTTGAGTATTAAAATTTGTGGAATATAATTTATTTGTTTATTATCAACCTATTTATTACTTGTTTGCTTAATCTGTTAATGATTTATTGTTAATCTATAAATTATAATATGCATGAGTTTGCGTATAAAGTTAAATCTTACCAGTTTTAATTCGTTATTAATATTTTTGATATCTTGTTGATATTTTATTAACGCTTACGTATAACAAAATTTGTTGTCGTTTTTATGCTTGGTATTTATTAAGTAATCGGTAGGAAAAAATAACGTTCGATATCGTTATAGCTAAGATACGATAAAAAGTGAGAAATAAAAATTGTAATGTAAGAAATACGAGAAAAACGGCATTCATTTTTATTCAGAAAAGGAATGGTCTTATTGAGTCTACATATTCCAAATATTCCATGTACAATATTCCATATTCCAAATACATATTCCAAAGTTTGTTATATTTTTTAATTTGGTACTTATCAAGTAATCGCGAGAAAAAAATAACATTCGATATCGTTATAGCTAAGATACAATAAAAAATGAAAAATAAAAATTGTAATATAAGTATACATATTCCAAATACTCCATGTACATATACAATACAATACATTTCATATACAATATTCCATATTCCAAACACATATTTCAAAATTTCTTATATTTTTTAATTTGGTACTTATCAAGTATTCGCGAGAAAAAAATAACATTCGATATCGTTATAGCTACGATACAATAGAAAATGAGAAATAAAAATTGTAATATAAGCACACATATTCCAAATATTCCATATACAATATTCCATATTCTAAATACATGTTCCAAAATTTTTTATATTTTTAAATTTAGTACTTAACAAGTAATCGGTAGGAAAAAATAACATTCAATATGATTATAGCTACGATACAATAAAAAATGATAAATAAAAATTTGTAATATAAGCATACATATTCCAAACATTTCATATACAATAATCCATATTCCAAATACATATTCCAAAATTTGTTATATTTTTAAATTTAGTACTTACCAAGTAATCGCTAGAAAAGAATAACATTCGATAAAGTTATAGCTAAGATACAGTAAAAAATGAGAAATAAAAATTGTATATAAGCATACAGATTCCAATATTTGTTATATTTTTAAATTTAGTACTTACCAAGTAATCGGTAAAAAAAATAACATTTGATATTGTTATAGCTAAGATACAATAAAAAGTGAGAAATAAAAATTGTAATATAAGCATACATATTAATACAATACATTCCATATACAATATTCCATATTCCAAATATATATTTCAAAATTTGTTATATTTTTTAATTTGGTACTTATCAAGTAATCGCCAGAAAAAAGAACACTCGATATCGTTATAGCTAAGATACAATAAGAATTGTAATATAGGAAATACAAAAAAAGCGGCATTCCCTTTCATCCAAGAAAAGGAATAGTCTTCCATCAAGACGACGCACGATCACACATATTTTTGATGACACGACAAACATTACTGCAATTTGATTAGGATGTTGATTATTTATTTCGAACATTGCAAAATTTCCTTGATGAAAAATCATTTAAAAACATAGAAGAAGTAAAAACACTCGTATCTAAATTTTTTAATGAAAAAACAATTCTATACAAAGACAAATGTAATATTTTGCTTTATATTTGTCTTAATCGTGTCCATCGATCTTCATAAGAAGGTAACCAATTTTTTTTGTCAATAATAAAGCTTCTTTTTTTAATTTTATTAATTTTCTCAATTCAAGAAGTGAGAAGCGACAACATTGGACACATCATTGTAGAACATTCAGACAAAAAGAAGAATACGCGGACAATGTAAAAATCATATAATTTACACGTGTGACGAGTGCAATGTAAATTTACATTCAGCTTGTTTCAGCATGACTGTCGGAATGAATACTTATTTTATTTTGCATAACGTTTTAACCTTTCGCACTCGAGAGGTGACTCTCGATTAATGCATTAATGCAGCGGCTCGAATGGTGACTGATAAGTGACAATAATTGCTTTATCAATAGATATTCTTCCTTTTTACGTTTCAGATGTTCCAATCTAAAAATTATTATTTAAAATTTTTAGCAGTTACAAAAACTGTGTCAAATAATTAAATTATCCGCAATGAGGATGAGTTTGATTTTACGTTGCTTAAAGAATAAATTGATAACGTTACAAATAAGACATTCCAATATTGTGAGATAAATAACAGTGATGAAAACAGTGATCTGGAAATTAATTTAACAAAGAACTAAAAACATATTTTTGCGACATTTGTTCCGAAAAACCAGAAATGCATTTTGACGAATGGTTCTTAAAATATGGCATGAAGCAAAATTACAAAGCTTAAGACTCAATATTAGGTCCTGTATAATGCAAAAATACATGAAATACTGAAATAAAATAATTTTATCCGTGGTTGCGACTAGGGTTACTGCGTTATTTCAAATGGCGAATGAGAATCGCCTTTCGAGTGCAACGGATTAATGCTCAATCGCCCGAAATTATACTCTCATTTCTTTAACTCTGCTGTTTACCTTACTGTCCTCCTTGCCATACTTTTGTATCTTCTTAAAATTTCTGTTATTTTAATTTGAAAATTTTTTCGACTTACAAAATGTGCACTATTAAAGATGAAAAAGCATATTATATGTATAATATTACACTTATTAAATAATAGCTCCTATATATTTGTTTCTAGATTAGAAAATTTTTTAAGAAACGAGAAACACGATTTAAATAAATATTAATTTATGTCAGTAGGTTTAAATAAATATTAGCTTATATCAGTAGGTTAGGTTTAAATAAATATTAACTTATATCAATAGGTTTAAGTAAATATTAGTTTATATCAGAAAGTTTAAATAAATATTAACTGATATAGGTAGGTTTAAATAAACATTCACTTATATCAGTAGGTTTAAATAAATATTAACTTATATCGGTAGGTTTAAATAAATATTAATTTATATCAGTAGGTTTAAATAAATATTCACTTATATCAGTAGGTTTAAATAAATATTAATTTATATCAAGAAGTTTAAATAAATATTAATTTATATCAGTAGGTTTAAATAAATATTCACTTATATCAGTAGGTTTAAATAAATATTAACTTATATCAGTTAAATTATACAATCGATGCACGTAAACCAATCAACAAACTGCAGGTTTTAATGCATTTTTAGAAATTCAAACGTTAAAATCGCACAGAATGCAATAAACTTAACATAAAAAAATATACAAAATATCTGAATTATACTACTTTTTATAATACCTGGTAAGAGAAATAATTTTCTACCGTAGTTTTACTTTTTTCTTTACTGTATTTTAAAAAATGTGAATTTGCATAAAAATCCACCAATATAATATATACTTACCTCTAGAGATATTGAAGTCAAACGTCCTCTGTTTTCAGGTACAATGTAATCTTTACGATACTGACATACTTTTTACCAATTGGATCGATGACGTTCACGTACGCCAGAATCGGTTTGGAGCTATGGGGTTCGCAAAGCATTGGAGAAAACACGGCAGGACAGTTGGAGAGTATACGAAGTAAACGAAGGGTATGTAGTATTTTCATTAATAACTTCATGTAGGACAGTTTTACCCGGTAGATTTAAAAAGAAGTCACATACAAATGTTAATACCAAACACTCATACATAAACTCTTCGCAAATAACTCCACTTCGAAATTATAACCCGTGCCATTGTACCACGTTAATGTACCCTCTATAGCCCGAATTTGGTCTGCTTATCGGAGAAAAAATTACGATTAATTACAGTTTTTCACTTTGATTCGAAAACTCTCAAGAATAATAAAAATTAAGAAAATTAAAGTATTTACATTTTAATTAAAATATTAATTTTCTATTTATAAATATTTATTTCAAATTTAACTCTCTATAGTCCAAATTTTATCTGCTTATTGGAGAAAAAATTACGACTGATTACAGTTTTCCACTTTGATTTGAAAATGTTTTAACTAATAATTACTGTAGATGGATCGTGGTGTCGCTACAGTAATACAGTAATTAAATTTAATAGTGCAGTGATAACTAAACAAAATTAATTTTTAAAAATATAGATGCATCAGTTTGTAACTTTTAAGTCACACGGTCCCATAGAGGCTTAATTCACTTATAATTCTATGTAAGAATTGATTATAACAACAAATAATAAAAAAAAAAAGAATGGACAGTTAGCGACAGCGGCTTTGTCAATTTACGTCGCAGGAATCGAAAACAAAAGCGAGACGGCCGGAAAGGCAGCTTTAATATTAAGTTCCGACAAAAGTTTGCGCGGATTTATGGTATAAAATTCTCGGAGTCGATCTTTCATGAAATGCAATTTTATTTAACAAAGCAATCGTTATTAATTTCTACAGCTCTTCTTAAATGTTTCTATTACTATAAAAATCTTGAGTTTTAATTGCAGAAAATGAACTGTTACTTCGATCTCGTTATCGTTTTGAATTTTTACGAGTTTCAAATAGACTCGAACCATTTTTGTATGCTCTCTTTTTAACAAGAGAACGATCCCGATAAATACTACAAATGCGTTTTGCTACGTTTCCTGCTCTGTTCCCAAAATTAAATTCATAAAATATTATTCGCTTATATATCTAACTTTGGATAAATAACGGAACATTGAAAGAAACGAAGAATTGAAATAATGTACACTAACAAACGAACAAAATCTTCTAACGATACCATCGTTATTATATTATCTCTGCAAAATGCTATAAGAAATTCAGTTTGAATTTGTCTCTAACAAAAAACTGCACCAACTTTTACCGGTACCTTATATATTTATATGAAGATTCTTAATTTATAAAATTTATGTGAAAAGTTACAAACGAGTCATTTCAACCACTCCGGTAGTTCTAGTTTTAAGGTACGTGTATAGTATTTATGTCGAGTAAAATTGAATTAATTTTAGAGTACAACTGGCATCTTCCAAAATAGGCAAGTGTTCTGTGCACCATAAACCATAAACTCGATTCGTGCAAACTTTAATAGATGTACAAATTAATTCTGTGGTAGTTGTACAATCTGTAGCATCGTTTTAAACGTACTAATCAATAACTGTTTTAATAATGTACTATTTGTAATAATATTCTAAGAATTAAATATATCTATGCAGCATTATCACTGGACTGCGGACTTTTATGCGTTTTCATATTTTTATAAATATAATTTAAAAATGTAGAAGCTAGATAGGCAATTGTTTTATTTATTAAACACTATAACGAGTACTATATTTTTACTTATACATATTCCGTGTATTTTTTGTGCCTTTAAATTTTCCATATACGCATAAAAATCCGCAGTTCAATTATTATAAATAGAATATTATTTAAATAATTATATATTACATAAATAAGTAGTATTAGTTTTATTCATTAAACACTATAATGAGTACTACATTTTTACTTATATATATTCCGTGTATTTTTTGTGCCTTTAAATTTTCCATGTATGCATAAAATTCCGCAATTCAATTATTACAAATAGAATATTATTTAAATAATTATATATTACATAAATTAGTAGTATTAATTTTATTCATTATACACTATAACGAGTACTATATTTTTACTTATATATATTCCGTGTATTTTTTGTGCCTAAAGAATTAAGTATATCTATACAGTATTATCATTGGACTGCAAACGAATGCGGACTAAACGAACAAAATCTTCTAACGACACCATCATTGTTATATTATCTCAGCAAAATGCTATAAGAAATTCAGTTTGAATTTGTCTCTAACAAAAAACTGCACCAACTTTTTCCAGTACCTAATACCATTTAGCGATACTTTCTCAAATTTTAGGTTTAATATAAAATGAAACCACGGAATTGCATAAATGTTGCTCAAATTGATAAAAAGAAAAAAAAAGTAATGAAACAGTATTGAAACGTAATCAGAAATATAACGAGCCGCGTTATTAAATCGCAAGACAGAAACAATTAGAATTTTTAAAACAATATGTCACGTAATGCAAACAAAGTGCAACGCAGGAAATGAGGTGAAACAATCGAGTTTTTTTACCGTGCTTACGAAACGTACGGCGAAACTGTATAAACGACCTCAATTAATTAACTTTACGCAATTTTCGTGCGCACCCTTCAACACTGCGTCTGTCTGCAAATGATAAGACAATTGCAGCATGTGAAATACCTATGGGAAATTCGATAAACGTATGTTGTCTTTTAAATGACAACATTTATACAACGATCATTTTTATTTTCCTAAAAGTAACAAAAATTGCCAAATTCAAAGATACGTGTTTTTCGAACAAATTCTAAATTGTCTCTTTATTGAACTTTCATACTCCTCGCAACTAAATTTTAATGTATCACAGTACTGATACCAAACTTTTATAATATAATATTTTATAATTATAATTTTATAATTATTGCTTCAAAAATTGTGGAATTCAAACGAGAAATTGTAAGCAATTGTAATTTCTTTTTTTCTGATAACCGAATAAAATTCCGGTTATGAAAGGTTAATACTAGAATTATCACAGTGATTAAAATGACAAGAATTCTACAAATTTAGAATAGTGTATTTTTTGATATTTTTCATGATTTTTTTTGTAATAAATATACATAACACAGTGATAATTTAATCCTAATATTAATAGATAGAACTAGATAATACAATAGAACTAACAAAATTGTCAAAATGACCCATTCATAATTTTTTACAGAAATTTTATAAATTAACTATGGTCCCTCCGGGAAGATTTTCCGTGATTTTGTCCGAGTTGCATTACGTATTATTTTATATACCTTCCACTTTGATTTCTTCGGTAGAAATAACTACAGTGGGTGATCAAATTATTACGATCAGACGAAGGTGTAAAATAGTTACGTATTTTATATTTTTGGTAATATTATGTCTTGAATAATAAGAACACGTAGGTACCCTTTTTTGTTCTTGACACATAGACAGACAGTTTGACTATATTTTGATTTATCGGCGATGTTATTTTACTTGGTTAATGTATTGTAAAAGGTATATTTGTAATAGGCTAACATTTTGTGCAGCCATTGTTCATTTGCAATGATGTGACTCGATACTAGTCATTTATAAGATTATCTTTGTTCGCCTGTGCTTTCCTTGATTGTTACTTGTGTTAATATTATTAAGTAGTAGCGTGTGCACTTATTATACTTTTGATGTACATTTACTAGCTTTAAATTTAATTCAACCAATGATGATATATATGTTAACAAGTCAGTTAAGCTTGCGAGCCACCTTTTTTTTTTTAGAGAGTCTCTAACACGGCATTGAACGGTCGAACGTGCACGCGACTAGATATACAACATTTTCGTAATTTATATGCGCCAATCCTTTTTGTTAAATTATTCCTAGTAAACGGTTAGTGCTGTTCAATCATTCCAAACATTATTTTACACGTTTCTTTTAAATAGAACAGTAGGTTAAACCGAGGCGAATCGGATAATCTTCTTTTGATAGTGAAAAAATAATAGTTGTAATTTAGAAAGTTAAATTTTTCTTACATATTTATTTTATTCCATCACACATTATTTTACCTATTTTTTTTTTAATAGAACAGTAGGTTAGACCGAGGCGAATCGCATAATCTTCTTGTGATAGTGAAAAAATAATAATCGAAATTTAGAAAGTTAAATTTGTATTACATATTTATTTTATTCAATCACACATTATTTTACTTATTTATTTTTTTTTTTTTTATATAGAACAGTAGGCTAGACCGAGGCGAATCAAATAATCTTCTTTTGATAGTGAAAAAATAATAATCGAAATTTAGAAAATTAAATTTGTATTACATATTTATTTTATTCAATCACATATTATTTTACCTATTTTTTTTTTAATAGAACAGTTGGTTTGGCCGAGAGAAATGGGATAATCTTCTTTTGATAGTGAAAAAATAATAGTAAAAATTTTGGAAAGGTAAATTTTTATTACAAATTAATTTTATTCGATCACACATTATTTTACTTTTTTTTTTTATAGAACAGTGGGTTAGACCGAGGCGAATCGGATAATCTTCTTGTGATGGTGAAAAAATAATAATCGAAATTTAGAAAGTTAAATTTGTATTACATATTTATTTTATTCCATCGCACATTATTTTACCTATTTTTGTTTTAATAGAACAGTTGGTTTCTTTTAATAGTGAAAAAATAATAGTAAAAATTAAGAAAATTAAATTTTTATTACATATTTATTTTATTCAGTCGTACAGCCAAGATTTGGACTTTGGTTTACAATATCCTATTTTTTTTACAAGACTATTTTATTCATATGTTCAATTCACACACATTTTCTCCTCTCACTGTCCTACTCTCTTATTGTCCTGTTTATTGCACCCTTTTCTATTCTATTCTCTTAATTTTCAGTAATTTGAGAATACTCTCTTTGATACTTTTAGCTATGCACACTTTTTCCTCTTCTTTTCTTTCTCAACCTCTCGAGACACGTTTCGACTTTCTTATCTTGCTTCCCGCTCACAGCATCCTCGATCCTGATCCCTTCTTTCATTTTTCTGCAATCTTTTACTAAATGCTTCAGGTTTCCATACCTCTCTCTGCAAAAGTCACATCCTCTCATCTCTTCATCCAATTAATACTTATTCCAGCGTTCTAACGTTCCACATCTTACTTGCTCTATGAACTTTTGACTGTTCCCTCGTCGTAAATTAATTTTTTATTATAAATTCATAATTAATGCCCGTTTAGTAATACAAAATTTTTGTTTTTTAATTTAAAAATCTTTTGACGAAATTCTTATTTTAACTCTGCTACGGCCAGGTTTTTTTGTATAAATATTTATTAAATAGTAAAATATTATATTTTTATTATAAGTTCATAATTAATGCCCATTTAGTAATACAAAATTTTTTTTTTTTTAATTTAAAAATCTTTCTTCCGATGGAATTCATATTTTAACCCTGCTACGGCCCTTAAACACACGCAGTCTACTGATAATGTAATTATAAAACAATTAATTCTAGTAATAATGTAATTATGAAAAAAATAATTCTAGTAATAATATAATTATAAAAGAATTAATTGTTGTAATAATGTGGTTATAGAAAAATTAATTCTAGTAACTATGTAATTATAAAAAAATTAATTCTAGTAATAATATAATTATAAGAAAATTAATTATTGTAATAATGTGGTTATAGAAAAATTAATTCTAGTAACTATGTAATTATAAAAGAATTAATTCTTGTAATAATGTGGTTATAGAAAAATTAATTCTACTAACAATGTAATTATAAAAGAATTAATTCTTGTAATAATGTGGTTATAGGAAAATTAATTCTACTAACAATGTAATTATAAAAGAATTCATTCTTGTAAGAATGTGGCTATAAAAAAATTAATTCTAGTAATAACGAAATTATAAAAAAATAAATTCTAGTAATAATGTAATTATTAAAAAATAAATTCTAGTAATAATATAATTATAAAAAAATTAATTTTTGTAATAATGTGATTATGAAAAAATTAATTCAAGTAATAATGTAATTATAACAAAATTAATTCTTGTAATATAATTATAAAAAAATTAAATCAAGCAATAATGCAGTTATAAAAAAAGAGTTCGATATCGTTCCATTAACATTCTCCAGTGAATTACTTTAGCATCTTCCTAAGTAAGATATGAGTCGGTTGAGTGATATCGATTGTAAAGCGACGCCGGAACAACACCCTGCCAATTAGTTTTAAACGTGAACCACAAAAATGTCCGAGCTTAGCCTCCGGATCTGACCATGAACACGCGATACGGTATTATGGTGCATCCACATGTAGATGTAACATCAGTTGGCAGTTTAAACGTTAAGCCACGCCATAACTTTTAATTAGAAGGTATACCAGGTCGCCGCTCCTTCTCATAAAACTGAATTCGCTTTCAATACATCAGCGGTAATTCGCAGACATTTTACTTACGTAGACTAATTCATTTATTTATCAATTATTTTAACGAATTTTAGCATAATATTAGGTCGAGTGATAAATTCGTTGGCTTTTCATCGGAAGAGCATCAGGTGGTATTACATTTTTATAAAATTTATTAATTTAAAAATTTAACTCTCTATAATCGGAATGTTCTTTGCTTATATTGGAGTAAAATTACAATTGGTCGCAGTTTCTCACTCTGATTCGAAAATTTTGTAACCAACAATTGCTATTATTTAAATTGCTGCAGATTAAATAATAAAAAAAGTATAATAATTATGAAACAGTTAGAATTTTTATTTTGGAATATTATTTAAATTATAGTAGTTTAAATAATAGAAATTATTGGTTACAAAATTTTCGAAGCAAAGTGAGAAACTGATCGATTTTAATTTTGATTAAAAAAATACAATAATTACCAAAGAATTCGAATTTTTATTTTGGAATATTATTTAAATTATAGTAGTTTAAATAATAGAAATTATTGGTTACAAAATTTTCGAAGCAAAGTGAGAAACTGATCAATTTTAATTTTGATTAAAAAAATACAATAATTACCAAAGAGTTAGAATTTTTATTTTGAAATATTATTTAAATTGTAATAATTTAAATAATGTAAATTAATGATTAAAAAATCTTCGAATCAAAGTGAAAAACTGTGATCAATTGTAATTTTAATTAATTTTTTAATGACTACAATTTAAATAATAAAAAAAATACAATAATTACCAAAGAGTTAGAATTTTTATTTTGGAATATTATTTAAATTGTAATAATTTAAATAAAAGAGATTATTCGTTAAAAAATTTTCGAATCAAAATGAGAAACGGTGATCAATTATAATTTTGATTAATTTTTCAATTGCTACAATTTAAATAACAACAAATTTTTATTGTAGAATATTTTCAGGCAAAATTGTATAATTTTAGTTAATATGATAACTCACAACAAAAATCACAATGAATTTCTTATTAATATTAAGCAACTGTCAAATTACTAACCTACGAAATACAATTAGTAATCAGATCTATAATTATTGTAAAAAGAAAATAAAAATTAAATTGTAGAAATATATTTTACACGTTAAATAGGTTCGTCTCTTTTCTGTAGTTTCGCAGAAACGAAATTTTATTTTTACACACTTTTGCTTCATCAACACGACGTGGAAATAAAAAATGCAAAAAATTTACAGGAACGAGTACTTCATAATTAGGCGCAAAGTTAATATATTCATAACGGGGTCAGTGAGACATGCAATTTTATTCTCAACCGGGTACTTTTGTACAGAATAAATTTACCCCGTATTACTGTTAGTTTTGCATATCGTGGAAAATAAATAGCATTGAACCATGATTGTTTTAAGAACTGCACAGGAAATTATGAAATATCATAAATTAACCTTTTACATCCACCGGTTGCTATTTTAAAATAATTTAAAGAAGTTAAAAATTGCGCGCAATGTACGAATGAAAAGAAATATTTTTCGAAGCATAACAAATACGTGAAAAGTAATTATACGCAAAAATGTAATTTAATAGCTTTACGTGAAACTTATAATTAATTATTACGTATCAGTAATTAAGCATAAGTTTTTGCACAAAATTATTAAATCCCATTAAATAATAATAATTTTAATAACCTTTAAAAGCTTCGCTCAAAAACGTATAAGTAATTAATTACACATTTTATTTAATAATTAATTATAAGTTTTACATAAAATTATTGTTTTAAATTTATCTTATATCATTGAAGTTGCTTCCAAATTAAATCGGTTTTTACGTATCAGCAATAATGTTTAACAATTTTATTTGCAATAAGTAATGTTATTCTTCGCTTTTTAGAACCTGATTTAAAATTTTCTAATAACCAATTTAATACTAGAACTATCGACGATTAAAGTAAATTTATTTGTGTGTATCGAAGAAATTAACCCTTTGCACTCCCGAACTTTTTAAGTTTCAAAAGACCACTATGAAAACTTAGTGTTCTTTTGGAAAGAGAAACAGAAAATTACAAATGTTTACGATTTTTTATTTACCTAGTTAATTTACTTTATTTTAAAACAAAAGAAGCGTTTCAATTGACCAAGACACAGAATTTAATTCAAAACTTAATCTCTGAAGAAAATTATGCGTGTCGCCATAGCGGCGCCAGTCGTGTGCAAAGGGTTAAAATGAAAAGTACATAAAAAAAAATAAAAAAATAAAAAAATACATAAATTAAAGGAGACAAAGGTTTATGTATACGTTTAATAAAAAATTACGAAAAGTCTTTTTAATAGCATCGCAGTTAATTTATAAAATTTCTCTAAATAATTATGAATGGGTCATTTTGACCACTTTGCTAGTTCAAGTGTTAAATAAATGTAGATATTAAAATACTTTCTGTACCATTGAACAAGAAAATCTTACAATAAAAGCCGTACTTTTGCCTAATTAGGTAACGTACGAGCGATATGATACGCGGAGATGTAATTTCCAGCGAAAGAGTTATTAACTACACCATGTATAACTAATATTAAATTTATTCTTTCTGGATAGACACGGAATTTTTTTGTAGCAAAGTTAATTTGTACAGAATGGTACACAGAATGGTGCAGTTTGATATTAACTTTAAATTAACTACCAACTTTTGTAAGCTGACAAAAATATTTTTTTCGAATTTTTCAATGTGTCAAAAAAAGAAAAGAAAAAATGGAGCTGTGGTTTTTTGCTCAATTTTATCGTTCGATTTTTTTTTACCGCTACGATTCACAGAAATTCTTTCTCTTAAAAAGAAAATATCAGCATATGCAGCATTTTTCTACTGTTCGACATAAGATAGAACTTCTTCGATAGCAGCTAGACCTTCACTGCGTGATATCTCTTTTACAGCTCGAATAATACAGAATCTTGGTTAAAGTCGGATAACCGAGTCTCCAGTGTATTCTATTGTCGAATAAATGTATTATCTGTTTGTTACATAATCGGTTCTGTAAACTCCGTCAGAGATAACAGTTTCTTTTAAATATATATAAAACTCAATCCTCTGCAGCCTTAAGCTTTTCTGGCGAGGAATGTTACAGGGCTGACGTCGATTTTTATGAAATTTTGATACGTATATTTTTATATTTTTATATTTGAAAGGGTAATCAGCCCTGAAAGTACGCGGTAAAAAATATATTTGACAATATATCTTGAAAACTATTTTAGATGGAAAGAAAATTCAAATGTACGATTCTTCTATTTTTAACACGTTCGCGGACAGTAAAAGTTTCAGCGAGGTGCAAAAATTGACAGTCATTTTATTTTTAAATTGATTGTAATATCCGAAATTTGATTAAACACATTTTATAAGGGTAGTCATATTATCATATTTTAATCGTTATATACAGTGAAACTTAAAATTAATAATAAAATTAAAACTTAAGGTTATATAAAATTAAATTAAAATAATTGACTTTAAGATTTGATTCCTATAGCATTCATGTCATTCTGCATCATCATGAAGATTAATGCTATAGCATTTGCGTCCGCGAACGTATTAATAGCAAATCCAACCGTCTAAGAACTTTTTAAAAAAATTGATTTGTTTAAAAACTTTTCCATCCTACTGATCAGCCCTTCAAAGTGAACGATGGCCGAATAATATATAAAAAAATACGTGTCTAATATTTTATCAAGATCTACAGTACTGTGCAAAAGTCTTAGACCATCTGCATTATTGATCTTGTAACTGTAATTAAACATATTTTAGAGAAGCATTTCTTAACACTGTTAAATTGAAATTTTTCCATATTGCCTTTCTTGTGTTGGTAATTCACAATTTTATCTGGTGAAAATATGTTTCAAAAATTCTTTAATAAGCAGAGCCTTGATTAAAGTATTATGGAACGCGTGTGCAAAGTATGAAGGAAACATATGAAGAAAGCCAAAAAGGAAAAAATCAGCTTAAACCTGAATAGCCCGAATTTTGTCTGCTTATTGGAGAAAAAATTAGGATTGATTACAGTTTTTCACTTTGATTTGAAAATGTATTAACTAATAATTACTGTAAATGGATCGTGGTGTCGCTAGAGTAATACAGTAATCAAATTTAATAGTACAGTGATGACTAAAGAAAACTAATTTTTTAAAAATTAAGAAAATTAAACTATTTACATTTCAATTAAAATATTAATTTTCTATTTATAAATGTTTATTTCAAATTTAACCCTCTATAGCCCGAATTTTGTCTGCTTATTGGAGAAAAAATTACAATTACAGTTTTTCACTTTGATTCGAAAATTCTGAAGAATAATAAAAATTAAGAAAATTAAACTATTTACATTACAATTAAAATATTAATTTTCTATTTACACATATTTATTTCAAATTTAATCCTTTATAGCCCGAATTTTGTCTGCTTATTGGAGAAAAAATTACGATCGATTTCAGTTTTTCACCTTGATTTAGAAATGTTTAAATTAATTGCTATAGATGAATCATGGTGCTACTACAGTGATACAGTAATCAAATTGAATAGTGCAATGATAACTAAAGAAAATTAATTTTTTAAAATATAGATACATCAGTTTGTAACTTTTAAGTCACACGGTCCCATAGAGGGTTAATATAAATTTATTTACTTTATTTATGATCCAATCTTGTCAATTTTTGTTTCAATTACAAAACATATGTCTCTTGGTAAATATATTGACCCGTCGTTGCATCGCGGTGAAAATATACAACGTAGATGGATCGTGGTGTCGCTACAGTAATACAGTAATCAAACGTAATAGTGCAGTGATGAAAATTAATTTTTTAAAATATAGATTCATCAGTTTGTAACTTTTAAGTCACACGGTTGTCGATCACAGAATGGCAGGAAATGCAAAGTGAGTTTCTTAAAATTTTTTCAACAATTATCTAAAAAAAGAAAAAAAGACTGTTGTGTAATGAAAGTAAAAAGAGAATACACAAAATATTGATTATTTTAAATTAATCAATACTTCTCAATCTAATTAATAAAATATAAAAATAATATTAATCCATCTTAAACTCGTTTCTAAGATAGCAAATTATTTTTTTTTTTTTTTTGCAGGTAATCTAAGACTTTTGCACAGTACTGTATATCGTATCAAAATTTCATCAAAACCGGCGTACGTCAACTCCATAACGTCGAGTTTCACAGGACTATTATCAAGACAAACTATTATTCTAGAAAAAAAAGAAAAAAAGAAATTATAAATGATTACGATATTTCATTTATTAGGTTGGAAACTATGAAACGGGCGTTTCTTGTTTAGTCTGTGTTCAGCTATGTTCAGTTTTTTTACTTTATTTATTGCACGCAAATGTTTTAACGCAGCTATACGACTAGTTCCTAGTTTAGATCCAAGAATTCAACTAATTGTGCGTGGAACGGATTCCACAGTCGCCCTTAATTCCTCGTTATCAATATGGGCCGGTGGTCTTCCTCGAGGCTCGTTCACGATACTCAAATTGCCGGAACGAAATTTTTCGAACCAATATCGAGCATTTTTTTCATCGGTGGATCCATCTCCGAATGCCTGATTAATATTTCTCGAAACTTGAGCCGCGGTATGATTTAATTTAAACTCGTACAAGAAGAGTAGATGTGAATCGCGTTTTGTTTCCATCTGGTTTAGGATAAAAATAAAATAAAAATGGGATACAAACGCGAAAAAATTTTACAAAACGAGTAAGAAGAATACCTTTGAGCTTTGTAAATAAAAATATCGAGCGCGCGTTGCAACGTATCTCTCTCAGTCGCAGCTGAACACAGCCTAAACAAAAAACGCCCGTTTCACAGTTTCCAACCTAATACCTGGTTAATTTGCACCGTTTCAAAATAAAAAGCATATTTACAAAATTAAACCTAGAATCTAACTCCTAAAGAAAATTACTCATATCGCCACCGCGGCGCCGGTAGAGCGCGAGAAGTTAATATTCCAAAAAATTCAGACCAATCTTCATAATAAATTCAAAATTTGTTTATTTCTCGTAATTAGTAAAACGGTGAGACAAATTTCTCCATACAAGGAACTAACGTTCAAGTATTGTAAAGAAAAAAAAAAGAAATAAGAAAAAAAGAAAAACGACGTCATTTGAGCGGTCATTTAATTAAATGGAAGCGACGAGAGGAAAAAGACTGTGTGAGAGTATTTCGTACACAGATACGAGAAAATCTTCTACAATCTTCTCTGGTGCCCAAGTGTTCCTATTGGATTTCGATTAAGCGACAAAGAGTCCTCGTTTCCCTCTGTATGCGGAATCGCTAGTCCATCTTGCCACGTAGGTGGTAACACACTGTTCCAACGGTCGCGATGACCTGCCTCTTGAAAGAGTGAATGAATATTCGTAAAGGATATTCGCTTTGAAATGTCCTCAAGTTGCTACAGAAATTCTTTCGATACGTAATAAGTAGAATATACCGGGTGAATCGATAAAAACTGTTATCTTAAATAAATCATTACGTATTTCTTTGAACAGAAAATGAACGGTGGAGCGTTTGTAGTTGTGCTCTTGATACTTGGGAATGTCGTTTATTGCGCTTTGTTAACACGTAATAGTTGCTATAAAAGTTGCACTTTGCACTACTTTCACGAGTCTGACTCGTGATGAAAATTTGGTGCCAAACTTGAATATCACGAGTCAGACTCGTTGTTGCACTTCCATGCCAAACATGAATATCACGAGTCGGGCGCTAAAGTATTTTTTAAAAGTTTTTGATCCAAATTCATTTGAATTTCCAAACAGATCCATCGCGTGAAGTAAATACGAGCCTTCCGCGACCATTCCGGCGACCAAGTTTAGCACGGCTTTTTCAGAGTTTCGACGTAGTGCAAGGTATTAACCCTGTATGGCTTTGTGTGACTTAAAAGTTACAAACTGATGTATCTGTATTTAAAAAAATTAATTTTGTTTAGTTATCACTGTACTATTAAATTTGATTACTGTATTACTGCAGTGATGTCACGATTCATCTATAGAAATTATTAGTTTAAACATTTTCAAATCAAAGTGAAAAAATGTAATCGATCGTAATTTTTTCTCCGATAAGCAGACAAAATTCGGGCTATAGAGGATTAAATTTGAAATAAATATGTGTAAATAGAAAATTAATATTTTAATTAATATGTAAATAGTTTAATTTTCTTAATTTTTAATATTCTTGAGAATTTTCGAATCGAAGTGAAAAACTGTAATCGATCATAATTTTTTCTCCGATAAGCAGACAAAATTCGGGCTATAGAGGATTAAATTTGAAATAAGTATGTGTAAATAGAAAATTAATATTTTAATTGAAATGTAAATAGTTTAATTTTCTTAATTTTTATTATTCTTCAGAATTTTCGAATCGAAGTGAAAAACTGTAATTAATCGTAATTTTTTCTCCAGTAAGTAAACAAAATTCGGGCTATAGAGGGTTAATTATGAAAAATAAATAAGATGCGATGATAGAAGCATTATTTACAGGAATAGAGTAGAAGTGGAAGACTTGGTACGATTGATTTACTACCTGGATAGTTACAGAAATTTAGAATTCCAAGATTTGAGTGTTTTAGCATGTGAAGAATAATTGATACGAAAATAATTACGATCGTTCTTGTTTGAATTGTACACAGAGAAATAATTTAATTATGTGCTGATTTTTAATTTCAAAAAGAAATACGGGATGTACAGAATCAGAACAGAAATGTGATTCAGATATACAAAAAAGGTAATTTTAAATTGCAAAAGAGTGCGGAATTGTACCAAGTGGGAACGAAAACGTAGTTCAACCGTAGGAAGAACAATTTTAAATTGCAAAAATGTAGAATGAAAATGTAGTGGTTCAGCTACGCAAAAAATCACTTATACAAAAATAAATATTTTGGTTCTCGCTTAAATTATACACGAAGAAATAATTTAACCGTGTGTATATTAAAATAATTTTTAATTCCAAATATACAGAGTGAGAACCAAAATATGGTTGTACCATACAAAGAAAAATTTATACAAAAATAAATATCTTGGTTCTCGCTTAAATTATACACGAAGAAATAATTTAACCGTGTGTATATTAAAATAATTTTTAATTCCAAATATACTGAGTGAAAACCAAAATGTGATTGAACCATACGAAAAATAATTTATACAAAAGTAAATGTCTTGGTTCTCGCTTAAACTACACACGAAAAAATAATTTAACCTTGTGACAATTTTTAATAGCAAATAAAACCATAGAAAGAACAATCTATACAAAAAAAAAAAAAAAAATTGCAAATAAATTCTTATTAACCAAGTCTTTATTTTCGAATAAAATTAAATATCGAAGTAGCTTAAAAACCAATAAATTAATACATAACGAAATACAAAACACAACTATATGTAATCCTAGAAAAATATAGTGCAAGCGTGGTTTAGCATCGCAACTAACGATTTGGCAATTTTTGACGAGAATTCCCAAGCGTGAAACCAAAGGAACTGAAGGTATCAGCGTAAAAATGACCCGAGGGGCATCAACGACCTCGTAAAATACGAATGTGCCCCGGAAGTCTAGTTACACGAATAAATACAATAGATGGTGGCTGAGATTTTCTCAGCGATGAAACTAAGCGCTTCAATACGAGTGCCAGAAAGCTGTGCGTTCATCGTGCGGCGAGGCACATAATGGCACAACGATACAATTTCACATATCAGTGGTTTTGTATACCAGGGCCAAGAACAATGACGTGCGAATTCGGTGGAACGAACTTTAAAGTGAAATTCTGTGTCAGCAAACCAATCTTTGAAAATGGACAGGATCATTTTTACTTCCCATTCGTTACCGGTACAGTCGGTACAAGATGGACGAAGTACGACGGTAAAATCAGACACTATTTCATGAAAAACGTATTATTTAACTCTTTGGGGCACAGGATTTCGGATAATAAAATAGACCCATGTTGCATAGAAATTTTATTACGTTTTAAATGAAACAAAATTGGTATATTTTTACTAATAAAGGAGTAACATATCATTTAAAACCCGATAAAATTCCTGTGCAACATGGGTCTATTTTTTATCTGAAATTCTGTGCCTCAAAGAGTTAAAGCACGTCCTTTTTCCTAAGTCGAAGTGGGACTAAAAATGTCCTACTACGCATTACGGTGCATCAAAAAGGTGGGACACTTTTAATCACAGCGTGCCCCAAAGAGTTAACAAATACTGTAAATTGTGTAAATAAAATTTGTACTATTCTTAACCTTCTATGGCTTCGTGTAACTTAAAAGTTACAAATGTATGTATAAACAATTTAAAATGAACAGTACGTTGTATATTTTCAACGCGATGCAACGACGGATCAATATATTTACCAAGAGACATATGTTTTGTAATTAAAACAAAAATTGACACGATTGGATCATAAATAAAATAAATAAATTTATATTAACCCTCTATGGGACCGTGTGACTTAAAAGTTACAAATTAATGTACCTGTATTTTAAAAAATTAATTTTATTTAGTCATCACTGTACTATTAAATTTGATTACTGTATTACTGCAGTGACACCATGATTCATCTATAGCAATTAATTTGAACATTTTTAAATCAAGGTGAAAAACTGAAATCGATCGTAATTTTTTCTCCAATAAGCAGACAAAATTCGGGCTATAGAGGATTAAATTTGAAATAAATATGTGTAAATAGAAAATTAATATTTGAATTGTAATGTAAATAGTTTAATTTTCTTAATTTTTATTATTCTTCAGAATTTTCGAATCGAAGTGAAAAACTGTAATCGATCGTAATTTTTTCTCTGATAAGTAGACAAAATTCGGGCTATAGAGGGTTAACTTGATACAGTACCTTTTATATTATATTAGATTGTCCCGAAAGTTTCTTTTGTTTCATGCAATGATAAAATATGCAGCTTAATTTGTTAAACGAGCGATGAAGAAAGATAACAGAACAAAATGAATCCTGTATAAAATAATAATATACAGAGTGTCCCAGAAAACTGTCTACACTGTTTAACGGGTCATAGCTTTCTGATTTTTCTTTCTGTTCAGGGTGTAATTAACTGGAAATAACGAGCGGACCAAGGTTAACTTTTGAAAAAGCAAAATTTATTTTAAAATCCTATTGGAAGAATACATTTTATGTAGATTTTTTTGCAGTTTAAATATCAATTATATGTGGATAAAAAGTGAAGTTATAATCGTTGAAACTGTGTATATATTTTTTTGGGATACTCCATCAACAGTGAAATCATACCATATTGTTGAATAAAAATATTTGCACTGAGAATTTTATTTTTATCAATGTATATTATTCTTTGTTCTCTGATATATCGTTATAATGAATTAATATTAATAAAGAATAGCAAATATTACGTTGCCCCGAAAGTTTCTTTCGTTATCTTCCCGCAGTGGCTTTGTCTAGCAATGTTTAACACTAGATTTACGGACCTTGAATTGGATCATTTTGATGGGTATATTAAGATACAGATATTTTGTAATATAATTAGTTCGCTTTATTTTAAATCGATCAATTTTTATTAGTAGAGATTTATTTAGTATATTTTTCGTATATAAATTTTATTTCCAGCTTACAATTTCCACTCGCACGCTTGTTAAACTTAAACCCGAAATTAGAACTACGTCAAATTGACGGGTTCCGTAAATCTATTGTTAAATAAACATTTATCCTTATTTGTTAATCGAGAGATGAAGGAAAAAAATAGAACAAAATGAATCCTATATAAAATAATAATATTGTAAATAAATAAATATAATATTGTTGTAAAATATAAAATATTATGGATCCATTACTTATTAATAAAACGATAGAAACTTTTGGGACAACCTAATATCTGACCACTTATAATTTCATTGTGAACAAAACTATAATGCGGCAAGATAAAAATCTTTTGGTGTCCGAATATTAAAGTTACCCACTGTATTGATCTGTCTGTAACACTGTGACGAGATTGAAAATACTTCATAATTATAAGCAATTCTTTCATACGTAAATTTAAAAAGAAAAAAGGAATTTTGATAAAAAATATCTGTGCATAATTCCTTCTATATAAAGTATTTTCAATTCCGTTTGTGCAGATGCTAGAAATATTAAAAACAAAACAAAAAATAAAAGCTAAAATATTTACCTACTTAGTTACACCTTTGGAGATTGTATCAACAGCTCTTACATTTTATTACCAGATATTTTGTTCACTCGACTATTTTTTAAACGAAAAATTTTACGCGCGAGTAAATTTATTGTACGTAAAAACAACATAATTTTATTTTATTTTAAGTTTAAAGGATTCCTAACATTTGATAGAATAAGTAAACTTGAAATAGGAAAACTCGTATTAATACGTAGTTTAAAATACGAACCTGGAAAGCATGTGACAGTAAAAAGGATTCAAATTAAACTTCTTTTTTACGGTACATATAACCTTACATATGTTATTGGTTTAATTTCAAGAAAGGGAGTACGTATTGGTACATAAATACAGATGTATATGCACGTACATATATGAAGAGTGTGCAACAAAGTGTATTTTCACGTAGTCGAAAGTGAACCGTAAAAGCGAAAATTTAAGGGAATCGACTTGCATGGTAGCAGCCAGATGATTTTAATAAAAATTTTATCGCTCCATTACTTTTCGACCCTCCATTTTTATTTTATATTTTATTATAGAATATATATAGTATACATATACGTCTATCTATATAGTGATTACATTCCTCGAGTATATAACATCTCCCAAAAAAATTTTCCCTCAATATTTCCTTCTTAAATAAATAAACAAAATTTTACATTACGTAGCAACAAAAATGTAAGGTTTAATTCGATAAATTCCGATCTTGAAAATAAATTTAGCTTGCTGCTTACTACTAACATTATGAAAATAAAAAAATTTATTCAATTTAATTACCCTACAATAAGAGAAACGATATAGTAAGAACTCTCGCGAATTTCGATTTAAAAACAGAGTTGAAAGAATAAGCGCTTATATTTGCGCACGATAGCCAAAACCGAGCCGGTGTTAGCGATGTATCCGCGCTCGAATGAACCGGTCGGTAAAATGTTAAAAAGAAGAGAAAATTTAACACGTATCATACACCTTCAACACTGAAAAATATATTTTTGTATTTGAACGACTGATCAAAATTAGCACTTTAAATATTTTTGGAATTATAGAAATGAAAGAAAAATATTCGAAATGAATTTATGGAACGAGCCGAAATGTTCGCGAATGTTTAATCGCGTCTTCCCGATGATTGTTACAATACGAATTTATTTGTTTCAGGTTGTGAAAATGATGATCGTGGTGGTAGTGATATTCGCGGTATGCTGGTTACCCTTTCACGTGTACTTCATCATAGCATCATACTTTCCCGAGATTACGAACGAACCATACATCCAAGAAGTTTTCTTAGGCATCTACTGGCTCGCTATGTCAAACAGCATGTACAATCCCATAATCTACTGCTGGATGAATTCCAGGTAAACTATTACTTTAAAACAGCGCGTAAGTAATCTTCGTAATCATATATTTCATTTATTGGCTGTATGTAGATTTTTGTGACTGGCTTACACTACCGTTCAAAAATTTCTCTCAACAGTTTCTCCGAGTAATTTTTCCAGGCTTCCAATTTATTTAATTTCTTTCCATTAACACGTTGAACGCCACGCCAGTTTTAGAAGGAATAAATACGATACGTATAATGTTGAAATATCATTTACAGCAGATAAGTTACGGTATATAATCGTGTTTAATAAATTTATCTTACTGGCCGCTGAAGTGTCTTTTTGTAATTTTGCAAAATATGTTATCAAAAAAATAAAGAAAAAAAGAAACTAGGTAGGACGACTGCAAAAAATTATATTAACCCTGAAGTGTCTTTCTGTAATTTTGCAAAATATGTTACCAAAAAAATTCAAAGAGACTAGGTAGGACGACTGCAAAAAATTGTATTAACCCTGAAGTGTCTTTCTATAATTTTGCAAAATATGTTATCAAAAAAATTCGAAGAAACTAGGTAGAACGACTACAAAAAATTGTATTAACCCAGAAGTGTATTTCTGTAGTTTTGCAAAATATGTTATCAAAAAAATAAAAATAAAAAAAGAAACTAGGTAGGACGACTGCAAAAAATTGTATTAACTCTGAAGTGTCTTTCTGTAATTTTGCAAAATATATTACCAAAAAAATTTAAAGGGACTAGGTAGGACGACTGCAAAAAATTGTATTAACTCTGAAGTGTCTTTCTGTAATTTTGCAAAATATGTTATCAAAAAAATAAAAATAAAAAAAGAAACTAGGAAGGACGACTGCAAAAAATTGTATTAACCCTTTCGCAGTTCACTAAAATAACAAAAACCGGTAAAAAAGTGTTCGACTCTTTTTATAATCAGTATTACTTCTATCTGTGATAAAAATACGAAAAGACGATATTTTAACGGTACCTTTCCGTTATTCCTAATGTTCTTCTAACAATTAGTTCGCGTGTGATAAATTTTAAAGCACAGTATGCATAATCCAACGTTGCATTCTTCACAGTAACACCGTGTATCTTTCCTTCCTCGTTTTCCTTGGACACGTTTCTCGAAATCTTTATGTCGCATCTTCTATAAACATCCAACGGAACGAACTAAGCGATACGGTGCGAAGAATAAAATATACAAAGTGCATCCTGCTCTGTCCGTACGACGTACGAACTAAACGTTGAAACCGCTCTCCATTCGGCCTAAATAATAATCCACATATCGTACGGACTGAACAGCGAAAGGGTTAAAAAAATCGTATATTGTGAACGCTGGTTAATATAGAACGAGTTCGTTTGAACACGCACAAGCGCGGTACAGAGACAACGCTCTCGCTGGCGGCCATCTGCCTTTCCTCGCTCTGTGATTGGTCAGTGTTTTTCGTTCATAACTCGTTAACAAAGCTGAATTTGACATTTTTGCAAAGAAAAAAGTTACTCAGAATTATCTCAGGAATCACCACTTAATCTTTTAACCGCGAATGTTTATTTATAAACCACATGGTAAAATTATAGCCAGAGGCGAGTGTGGTATACAAACATGTTAATTTTTGCTCATATCAAATACTGTGACTGGTATACAACTAAAATAAAAATTAAATAAATACAATAAAAAAAAATCTTTTGACCCATTTGCATCACGGACCGGAATATTTTCCGCGAGTAATATCTTCTCTTTGTCACCAAACGTGAAATACTCCATCGACAGCGACATCATACCATATTGTTGAATAAAAATATTTGCACTGAGAATTTTATTTTTATCAATGTATATTATTCTTTGTTCTCTGATATATCGTTATAATCAGTTAGTATTGATAAAGAATAGCAAATATTAGGTTGTCCCGAAAGTTTCTTTCGTTATCTTCCCGCAGTGGCTTCGTCTAGAAATGTTTAACACTAGATTTACGGACTTTGAATTGGA
>SMSQ01011307.1:9801-21564 GCA_019453375.1 Ctenoplectra terminalis | reverse complement strand
TTCACTTTACTTGTTTAGTTTCATCAGCTGCATGCCAGATTTGCCCACATTTGTTTAGTGTAGTATGTTTCAACGGCTTCGGAGCGTCTCCCAAATTTACTACCTGCTGCGGTATTGTTAAGGGGACACGGATTTCCCGCGCGCGTCACTCAAGGGTCTATCGGTACTTGAGAGTGACCGTCAACTTGGAGGCGTAGTTTCGTTAGTTTTGTTTTTTGTATACACCAATCGCATAGTTTTTGCCACCTCCAACGTCTTACTCCGAAAATTGTAATTGACCAATCCGTGTCCCTCATCCCCGCCGATGCACCTCTTCCGAGGCATCGTGTGCTTTGTAAATAGTTGTAGATTTGAGAATTCAATAAGCCTTCGCTTAGAACACACGCAAATTAACACCAGACTCCACAAGAGGAGTAACTTGTAAATATATTCATTAACATTGAACTTAGTCATTTTGTCTCCCTGCGAAGGGAGTGGTCCTTCGAGTAGTTTTAGTCGGCACACCGCGTGCAAAATCGACCAAGATCGACCGATCGCCAGATCGACCACGAGTATATCAAACAGAAACATTAATATAGTTTTGAAAGGGAAGGTAAGAATGGTACAACTTTTCCACCCTGCGTTCGGCTTGAGACTAACTTTCTGAAAAAATGTGACTCGCAGACCCACGGTTGTTCGTTTCACCCTCGGGCTTTTCCCGCTTTCATCCATGCTGTGCGCATATTGGCAGCAGCAGGCCCCAAAATCGGTTTACAGTTAACACGTTAAACGCCACGCCTATTTTGATCGACTTTCCGTTAGGCTATGTGGTGCGATACTAATACAAAAACATTTGGTCGCAAAATTGTTAAGAACTTGAGAAGAAAATTGTAGAGGCCTGCAAAGGAAAGCCGTATCTTTGTTCAATGTGATTTAATAGAATCCATTAATCAATTATAAGATATTATTTTTTAAAATTGATACTGTTAGTTCTAAGAAACCAACGACGCCTTCCTTTTCACTTTCTCACCTTTTTTTCTCTCTTGAAAACACTGTTCCCGAAGTGCTACAAAATCACTGTCCTCGTTAGAGAAAAAAATAACTTCGAAATCGCGTTACAGGAAATAAATCGTTAAAAAAAAAAAAAGTGAAGCTGTTATTTTCTTGCACCCTGTTATCTCAAAATCTCGCGAGAAAAATCTACATATACGTTATCTCAGCCTTCCAAAAATATGATCACTTTAAACCTCGTTAATCTAAATATTCTCGCGTCTACTTAACCGGCAAGAAAACTTAATTTCGTTCGATCTCATCCAGGAAGAATTCGTTGATCGCACGATTCTCTTCATTAACCTAATAGACACACGGCAGCAGCGTATTCCGATCCGTAAAATGTTCGTACGAATTTAATCTAGGAACATCATTGAGGCGTACCTGCCTTTTTCATGCGTCATCCACGGTTCGATTAATTAGTGTCGTGAAAGAGCACCTTTTCCTCCGATGGCCGGCTGGTCGACTTATTTTTCGTCAAGCTAATGTGACTCATGAAATCCCGGGAATTAGCGTATATAAGCTGGGACACGTATAGCCATCGTCAACCCGGTGGCTCCGCCCGATGAGGCTAGAGATATACATACGTGCATGAGCTTTTGACGCGCATCGGTGTAAGCAGTAGCCCTGATGGGTAATCGATTTTCATTAATGGACGTCGCTCGCGTAACACAGAATTTCAGCGGACACAGTCTCGACCTCGGCCTCGGTTCAGGGGAAAGAGACAGGGAAGTTCTGTCGCAGCGCGTGTCCTCGTTCAAGTCGATGGTGCATCATCGTATACAGGGTGTCTTTCTAATCTCTGTGTCTCAAATGTTTCCAACGCTCTTGGAACGATAGAGAAATATCTTACGCAGCAAGATACACTACCGTGGGTATTTGATCGCTTGGTTAAAAAATAGGATCAAAAAATTAATCACTTGCGCTGGAAAGACGTGCCACGCGCGTCAAGACGTTTATCCCTTTCGCGGCGAACAGCGCCTTTTGGCGCTCAGCTATAGATGCTCGCTTGGAGCGCCTTTTGGCGCCGTTCACTTTGTTGGGTCCCAAGGATAGGCAAGGCTCGAGAGGGTCACTCAACCAGCCATCTGGTTGACACTTTGGAGTGGCCTTTCCTGCGTAGTCCTTGGGACCTTTAATTTATGACCACACAAGTGAAAATTCTTCCTACTCCTGACTTGGGGTTGGCACAACTCAGAGAGGTGGCAATGCTCCACCAATGGAGCTGAAGACCCCGGGAAACGCAGTGAACTCCACCCACACAGGGTCAGTTATAAGAAGCGAACAAAATTGCCAAAGACTAGATTTTTACTATTTTGTCATTACATCAACAACATCACTGTACTTCTTACCTTGCCGTATCGGAACTCTTGTTTGTACTAACTCAAATAAATTGCTTGTTAAGTTTGATTACTGAGTGGATTGAATTCTTCCGCGTCGTAAATAAAATAGACTCCATTGTCATTAATTTAACATTGGATGTGCAGCGCCAGTAAGTTAGCGAAATTACAGTTGCACAAGTACAGAGGTTCAACAACAACCCTTTGTACGCTCGAAACACACTTATTATCAACATCTGCCCAATAATGTCCATTCGGTCGATTGTTCTCGACGCGCTAGCAGTGCACGCTTCTTGTCCAGAGATGTTTTATACATGTAGTGTCGTAGTTTTAAGAACTTGTAGTTTATGGAAGGCAATAAACCCAACGGACGGAGGCGTAGGGAGTGTTTCGTCTCAAATATCGCGTAACAAAAAAAGTCGCGACCTTGTATCGAAACGTGCTATACACGAGATCAAACGTGCTATAGCTAATTTACAGAGTTCTAGTGGTAAGTGGTGACTGAGATATAATTTTAAAGCTAGGTTGTTTTTTCGTTGATCGGAGAATTGTAAGTGGACTAGAATGTCTTGTGCCGGAACCCGCGATGCCTCTTAAGACGTGCAGCGGCGAGGATGAGACGCACGGATTGGTTAAAGACATTTTTTCGAAGTAGACGAGGGAGGTGGATAACTCTATTTGATTGGTAATTTGAGAAAAAGTGAAAATGCCACCCCCAAGTCTAACGGTCACTCTCAGGTATGGTTTGCACCCTTGAGTGACGCACGCGGAAAAACCCGTGTGTCGCGGCACAATGGTGCGGTAGGTAATAACCTTGGGCAGCGCTTCGATGCTAGGGAGCAATGTTAACAATGTAAATTGAAATTAATTGGAAAGCAAGAATTCTGGCAGCCAGATGTGGGCAAAGCCATTGTAAAACCTAAATATTAGAAAGTTAAGGTGCCCGACGGCTTCCCAAGTTTATTACCGCTGCGAAAATAAATTAAATCGCTTATACCCGATGAACGTATATACAGGGTATTCAGTAAGACTGAACAGGGAGAGTTGGACTGAACGTAGAGCAGGGTTGAACGGGGAGAGTTGGAGAAAGCGTAGAACGGTGTTGATCAGAGAGTTGAACGGAGCGAGAGAGTTGAGTTGAACGTAGAGTAGAGTAGAAAAGAGTTGAACGTAGTGTGGAAGAGTGTTGAACCGAGAGTAGAACAGAGTGTTGAGAGAGGGTCGAACGAGAGTGTTGCGCGATTAAGGAATTAGTGTAAGATTTATAGTCTATTATTGCGCGTCATAGTCGCTCGCCTATACTTAATTCTTAATAATTAAATGTTTGTAAACTATATTTAAATAAAAAACTCTATATGTAATCGAATATTCGTCTTCCAGTTTGAATCTTTGAAACAATCGACTTCTTGTTTCGTGTCTGCTTGAAATGTTAAATACCGAAAGAATATTTTATACCGGATTGATATTCGAAAATTGACTGAAAGATATAGCGTTACACGTTCACAGGTAAGATTGCTAGCGTCTCATTAAATGTTTTCGAACGTACAGAGCGAAAATAAAATTGTACAATTGAGAAAGGGACGATTCTCGGTGGAAAAATAGTTTGAGAAAGTGCAGGATAAATATTTCCGTCGGAGGCTTTGCTTTGGAGGAAATCAAGTTTGAAAATTTGCCAGGTACACATGCACTTAACGAAGATACGGTTCGTGGAAAGACACTGTAAATGCTGCTGCATTTACGTAACGAATATACAGGTTTGCAAGTGGCAAGAGGATTAAGAGCAATTGAACAATTAAAGAAAATGCAATTAACGTTCATTCGTTAAAGTTCGTTAGTGTTCATTAACTTAGACGTTTCCAGAAATATTGACTCTCTACAAACGTGGTTGTGCCTATCGAATTAAAAGTCGAACAATTTTTACCGTCTCCAAGTTTCTTACACAAACACGAACAGACGTGCAGAAATAATTTTTTTTTAAATCACACCAAAAATAAGCTCGCCATTAGTCGAGCGATGGACAATAATTCGAAGCTATTTTCAAATTTAATTTTCCCAAAAATAAAACCTCGTACGGAAAAACTTTTCTATGAATTTTTAACTCATTTTCTCTTCCTACCATTTTACTACGTCGATCGCACAAAATTCAAATAACAAGAATTAAACCATTTTTCGGAATTGTTCTGTCTCTGTACACGTCGAAAAGAATAATTTTTTTTCTCTTTCAAAAGCCTGTTAAAAATCATTGAAGCGTACATTTTTCCTAAGATTATTCACAAGTTTCGTTATATATTCTTATCGAAGAGAATAAATTGATTCTTCGTTCATAACGATTTATAAAAAAAAAAAAAAAAGAAAAAAGAAAAGCACAGAGATAACTAGAAAAAATGCTGTCGAACGTTTTCTCGCATCGCAAACGATTTTGTTCGTTTAGGTAGGAAACTCGACACGTGATTTTTAGGAAAAAGCAACAGCATCGTATCGATGCATCCACAGTGAATGCATTGATTTCGAGTACGTTACAACTTCATTCGTTTAAGGCCGTAGAGATTGAAACGCGTTGTAAAAAGTTTATAACTCTGCCTTGCACCGGAACGTGGTACCTTCATTGCCCTATCGATTTTTACCACGTTTAATTTGTTATACCTGCCATAACAGTAGCAAATTCGTTAACACCGCCTATAACTGATATTAGTATCGATTGTATGACGAACTCTCTAAACGATCGTTCGCTGCATAGGGATATATATATATATTTTTTTTTTTTTTCGCCGGAGAAGCTTTTACAGTGCTAAACTACGCAATTTGACGTTGTTACGCAGCGAGGATCCACCTATTCGAGAGAAAAATACTATGTGCTCGACTGGTAACAGAAATATTGGGCTGTTTGGAAAGTTCATACCGATATTTGAGAACAATTCGAAGCCAACGCGTGCCTATAGAATTAGTATTTTATCGGATATTGTATACACCATTTTGTTTCTATAACTTTTCATCGTATATTGGTTGGTTTCAGAATCCCTTCTACCAAACATTATTTCTGTTTCCTCCACAATGAATTACTTCGACTAATTTTTACAAGATTCCAGTTTATTCGATTGCATCCAATTAAAAATGTTTCGTGAAAACAGGAATACAGTAAATTACCTTATATCGCACGGTCCTGCAACGCGTTGAAGATATCGTGACTTTTTTTTTTATAGAACGCAATTTTCGTACAACGCATTCTGTAATAAAATGTTGGAGTTCTTCGTTCATTTTAGTCGAGTTCATTTTACTATTTTAATTGGTATAATATAGAAAATTATGTCGGACATGGTAATAGTCGTTCCGAACATATTTGTATTATTATCATACGAGAAAAATTTTTGATAAACGATAGACAGACAGTGTAATGTTCCATGAGTAAGACAAATGGAAAAGAAGAATCTGATTAGGGTCCATAAATTTTTCTCCGACTTTATCGATACATAAAACCCAAAGTTTTATCCTATCCTCAAAAAATAAATATTGTAGTATACAAAATGGACCAATAAAAATGGCTACGTTAAATATCTTCGGCACTCTGGAAGCAGAAATAAAAATAATTTCAAAATGAACCCATGTATAAAACAGTGGTTAGGATACGATAGTTTGTTTTGTAGTAAATATAATTTTTATTCGGAAAAAGTTTTTCACGCAACGTTAAATAAAGTATTTCAAAACGCCCACAGACTATATATTCTTTAATCATCGCTCAAATCCTGATTTCACCTTACAATCAATTCTAAAAAATTATTTTCAACTTAAAGATCTTTTTTCCCCACTGATCAGCCTTCGACGCGAACGCACGCAACGTTAATCAAAGTATTTCAAAACGCACATCAACTATATATTCTTTAATCGCCGCCCAAATCCTGATTTCACCTTACAATCAATTCTAAAAAATTGTTTTCAACTTAAAGATCTTCTTTTCCCACTGATCAGCTTCGACGTGAACGTACGCAACGTTAATCAAAGTATTTCAAAACGCACATCAACTATATATTCTTTAATCGCCGCTCAAATCCTGATTTCACCTTACAATCAATTCTAAAAAATTATTTTCAACTTAAAGATCTTTTTTCCCCACTGATCAGCCTTCGATGCGAACGCACGCAACGTTAAACAAAGTATTTCAAAACACGCACAGACTATATATTCTTTAATCTCCGCTCAAGTCCTGATTTCACCTTACAATTAATTTTAAAAAATTATTTTCAACTTAAAGATTTTTTTTCCAACTGAATTCATATTTCAATCCGATTCGCCTTGGTTTGTCCTATGCACAGTTGAAATTTAACAGCTAAAATTGAATATTTCGCGCGGAAAAAATTAACGGACCGATATACATCTGATAGGAAGGTTTTAAATTCAAGCCAATACCAGATGCAGCTTATAATTCTTCTTTACATAACAACGTCGAGAGTAAAAACGACGCGTTAGAACGTCGCCCCGTTCTCGTTCTCGCAACTGATAGACACGTTTCCACGTCTGTCGTCCCATTGAAGCTCGCCACGGAATCGATTCCCGAACATTCTCGTCGCGATAAGCAAAATTATTCCGGCTCATAAAATTTTTCTCCACCGTTCGTATCACCGATAATCTTTAAAGTGGAACACGCGTTTTCTGTTTTGCGAGACGGCTATCTTGTTTAGCCGCTCGAGTCCAACGAAAGGTGAAATTGCGGTTCCCCTCTAACGAGATTTTCGAAAAGACGGGTATCACGGGTTCGACCAGATTATTCGTGACATTTATAAAGTTAGACGAGATCTAATTACACGGCCAGCGATGCGCACGCCTTTAAGAAACGCTTAAAGCAGATGTACCTGGACAGCGAATGCATCGAATCCAGGTTGGAGATGTGGCTCCGTAAGAAGAAGCGGAAAAGAGACAGGAGAAAACGAAATGGAAAGGAAGAGCGTTCAGGACCAACTAATGGACTTATGAATAAGGTTACTTAGCAGATCCGTGCTTTTTACCATTTTTTTTTTTTTTTTTTTCTTTCGTTTTGTTTCAACTGTCCTGGATAAAGCGTTCCATCCTTGGAACCAAATTTACCGAAGGATGCGTTGTTTGATTAACACTAGATTTACGGACCTTGATTGGATCATTTTTATGGGTACATTAAAATACAAATATTCTGTAATATAATCAGTTCACTTTACTTTAAATCGATCAATTTTTATTAGTAGAGATTCATTCAGTATATTTTTCGTATATAAATTTTATTTCGAGCTTACAATTTCCGCTCGCACACTTGTTAAACTTAAACCCGAAATTAGAGCTACGTCAAATTGACGGGTTCCGTAAATCTAGTGTTAACGCAGAATGTTACGCAGTTGACACACGCCGATTTTTATGAAATTTTTATACTTAGCGCTTCTTTGGCTCCGCTACGGAGACATTCTGTTCTCAACGCGATTACGCTCAATTTCCAAAGATATCGCGCCATGATGATTTACAAAATTAAAAATTTATGTTTCCTTTACGAAAGGAAAAAGGATATTTATAAAATGAATAAAAACAAGTACTTTCACGAGCAGTGGTAATTTTTTCCGTTCAAAATAAAACTTCTTTTCTTCGGTGATAAAGAATCGTACGGAGTGCAAAGGGTTAATACACGAAGCTCGACCAGTTTTACAATATCTTAGAGAATCCAATGATTTTTGCTTAAATCGTTACACGCAGAAAATGTATTCGATAATCAGAGTTTTCACGGATCGGAACAAAAATTGTACATCATACCATTTTCGCGAAATAAATAAAGTTAATTCGTTTACTTTTATATCTATACTTTCTACCCTATTAATTTCGAGTAAATATAACTTCCAACTAAAAATCTTATCAGAGACCCAACGGTGTACCGTGAATTGCTTCATTGTCCAGAAACGTGTCCAATTTTTAATTTAGAATGCAATCGTATCGTTGAAACGCTGCGCTACCCGTGTCTATGCACGTACCTCGCTTTTCCCGTCTTTTTGCAATTCTCTTTTTCCCCTAGCCTGGTCGCGTGCATGTAGCGAAAAGTGAAATGCCTCTATTTCAGAGTGCGATACCTCTTTACGGTAGCCGGAACATTTGGGTCACTTAGTTGGCCAGGCTTGGTTTTTTCTTGGTTCAGCTTTTATGATCCATTGAAAAAAGCAGTACGCACATCTACACCGCGGTAATTTGAACGGTAAATCCTTGTCGCGAGGTTTCATGTTTTCCTTGATTTATTAAACGTTGTCACACACGCGCGCGCGGTGGATATTTTCTTTCTTTGATACGAAAAATTTTTGATATATTGTTGTGTTTGGTGCAGCATTTATCGCTGCTTGGCATTGATTGTGGCGCAACTTAAAATAATATAAAGTTTAGAGGAAAGGTTTCTTGAAATTTATATTTTTGAAAATACTAAATACTTTGTTAATTATTATATATTATTTGTAATTGATTAGTGTGATTTTTGGTAAGTTTGTAGTAATGGAAACGTAGCGCAGACCTTGTGTACTTATTTTTATTTATTTGAAGAATTGTATTATATGAAAATTGATAATATAGTAATAAAAAGTGTTTCAATGCAAAAACTTGATTCTTCAATAAGTATAAAATTTCATAAATCACCACTTAATATTCTTCAAAAATAAAATTTCAACATACACGTATCTTTAAAATTCATAATAAAAATAGTTTCGAAATAAAAACTTGACCCTTCAATAACTATAAAATTTCACAAACATCATTTAATATTTTTCAAAAATAAAATCTCAACAAACACGTATCTTTAAAATTGATAATAAAAATAATTTCAAACCAAAAACTTGACCCTTCGATAATTATAAAATTTCACAAATCAGCCCTTAATATTCTTCAAAAATAAAATCTCAACATACACGTATCTTTAAAATTCATAATAAAAATAATTTCAAACTAAAAACTTGTCCCTTCAATAACTATAAAATTTCATAAACATCATTTAATATTCTACAAAAATAAAATCTCAACAAACACGTATCTTTAAAACTGATAATAAAAATAATTTCGAAATAAAATCTTGACCCTTCGATAACTATAAAATTTCATAAACATCATTTAATATTCTTCAAAAATAAAATCTCCGCATACAATTTTTAATACCGATAATAAAAATAATTTCAAACCAAAAACTTGACCCTTGGATAACTATAAAATTTCACAAATCACCACTTAATATAAAAAATAAAATCTCCACAGAGAAACAGAGAAACACTGAATTTCTCTGCCCTCCTCCCGATACCCTTAAAACCGATAAATTATTGTCATAAAATGTTTCCCACGAAACACGCAGCTTTTTCCATTCGAAACTTCGACTTCGAAAGTTCCGAAGACATTTCAACGACCGTAACCGGACCACCCTCGTATAATACGAACCATCAAGAAGGATTGTTTTCCATACCAATGCCGATTAGCGTGTAAGTTGGCAAATAACACTGCGTGCGCCATCGTGTACACGGAAACGTTTCGTATCCGACGAAAAGTAATTTTCGGATGGTGGCTCGTACGATGCAGAAAGTTCGTTTCGGGGACGAAAAAAGGATTTCCGTTGTTACAAATAGGAAGTTTGACCGATGGCTCGATGGAAAATAGCGAGTCGGTATTATGCGCGGACCGAGACTATTTATGCAACCGAACGTTCGAATATCGTTCGAGCAACGGTGTTGGTACATGCATAATACGTCTATGGATTCTCATTTCCCGTAGATGAGAGTTACACAACTGTGAGATGCTTTTCATTGTTACTGGCAAAATGCCGAGCCCGAGTAATGACTGAACATCAGCAAGCTCGCATAGGTTGCATTTTACTCGACACTTCGTTCCCTTAATATTATCGTCATTATTACTATTATGAAGGAAACGACTTCCTCCCGAGATACTTCCGAGAAATACATTTCCTTGTTACTTTAACCATTGAGGCGAGAAAGCGGTTCTTGTCGCTGTTGAATGGTCTGGCGTTTAAAATGGCATGTGTGAAGTAAAATTAATTCGTGTTGGAGATTTCACGATGCTTATGTATTAGGCGTCGGATAAAAGTTGGTGCGGATTTGTGCTATAAAATTGAAGAAGTCCGAACTTTCCTGAAATTTAATTTTATTTAATAAAGCAATCGTTATTAAATTCTGTAGCTCTTCTCCAATGCTTTAAAAATCTCGAATTCTGATTGCGAAAAATAAATTAACCGCTGTTTTGAAGTGATTATCGTTTTAAATTTTTACGAGCTTAGAATAAACCGAAACCAGTTTGTTACGCTCTCTTTTTAATAACGGAATGATCTCTGCAGACGCCACAAATGCGTTCTGCTACATTTTTTGCTGGGTTTCCGAACTTAAATTCATAGAATACGAAAGCATGAGTTTTTAACAATTCGCTTAGAATCTTTAATTTTAGATAGGTAACGGAACGTTGAAACAAACGAAGAATTGAAATAGTGTGCTTCAACTAAATGATCAAAATCTTTTAACGATACCATTGCTGCAAAATACTACGAGAAATTAAATTTGAATTTAACTCTGGCAAAAAACTGCACCAACTTTCTCCGGTACTTAATATTATATATATGATAAAAATAATTTCGAAGTAAAAAGCTCGACTTTGGTAAGAGGATACAACGTGTTAAGGATGACCGTGTCACGAGAAGAAAAAATAAAATTTATCATTTACAATTTACGTGGTTATACAGTGGATTCCGGTTAATTGGGACCGCCGTTCATTCGGGACAAATACGAAACAACGGAAACAAAAATTATCGGACTCCACTTCGCTTATACGGAACGTACAAAGTTCGAAGAAATCTGTTTGATAAGAGAAAAGAAATATGTTCATTACGTTGCTGTAGAGGAAATATTATAATAATTATTTATGAAACCTTTTATTAATCCAAAACTGTATTGTGATTTATGTTATTTGTAGACAGCGAATTTTTATGCATTTCAATTATTGGTCTCTACTTCGCTCATACGGAACGTACCAACGTTTTTTTAGGACTGTTTACGATTGAAGATACAGTGAAGCTTGTTACGAAGTAGGGATACTGACTGCAAGCGTGTATTTACTTGATTTTTGATTACTTATTGTTAGCTTTGTTTGCATGCTTAAATACACATTTGTATTCGAGATCGAACATTAGATACGTTTTTTTTAATAAATCGTGAGATATTGTTCGTTTAAATTCGCTTTATTCGGACAGCCGCTTAATCGGGACAAATTAGTCCGGTCCAAATGTGTTCCGATTAACTGGAATATATAATTGCATGTATATACAGTGTTCTGAAAGCGTCTCGATGTCAGTTATAATAATATATAGCAAGAAATACAAGATTTAATTCTAAAAAATCGATATTGACTTTTGTAGGTCAAT
>SMSQ01011296.1:14581-30036 GCA_019453375.1 Ctenoplectra terminalis | reverse complement strand
TTTTTTTTTTTTTTTTTTTTTTTTTTTTCTTTTAATAATAAAATAAAAAACCTCTATCGACGCATCGAACGCAGTTTCAAAGCGTTTAATCCGTAACTTATCGTTGCAACGCGATTAACCGGGAGCATGGCAAAGCTCCATTCCACGACCGCCATTTTTCATAACTTTTTACGAGGCGGCCACACATTCGGACAGCCATTACGTTTACGAGAATAACACCTTTGGAAAATTACGATTCGTTGATAGAATCAAGAGGTTTCTTCGGCTTTCCCCGGTGCCGGACACAACGTGCAACGCCAACGTGGTTTCCAAGAATAGAAGCACCGTCGTGCTTTCCTCCGATCTGTCGTTCAGATACGAGAATGCGTTAACCATCCGTTAACACGCTATCGCGAGTTCGCTGCGTCGTTGATACGACATTGGTACGAGGCAAACGCTGTTTTAAAAAAAAGGTGTATATATTTTTAAGACCAGTGGAAAATGCAATGGTGATTACCGTTATTAGAGACGGGCCTTTGAATAGGCTCGTTACGGCTGGTAGTTACTTCGTTCATCGAAGTGAACTATTCTTGTTGGTTATTTGGTTGCGGTATAATATATTTTAACTGTTTTCTAGATCAAACTTATCATTATCGTATTTGAATGTGTCGTTTATATCGATACACTGCTTGTTAAAAATGATTGCTTTGCTTTAACCCTGCAGATACAATTCTTGGATTAAAATTCAGATATTTTCTATTTTTAAATCGTGTAAAATATTTTTTTCTTCATCTTATTTTCTTCGGAAAATGGATCGATGTATTTTATTTGCAGGCGTGGTTTATAAACCATATTAATTTTACATTACTGAAATGATGTTCTATCTTAAAAGATTTTTTTATTGTATTTTATTTTTATTTCAGTGATATGTAAGCCACAGCCGCTATTTGGTATTAGCAAAAATTAACACGTTGTTTATACACCGCAACCGCCTCTGGATATAATTTTAGTGTGCGGTTTGTTAACCACACCCGCAGTAAAAGGGTTAATCGCTTAACCTTTTTTTTTAAACAAAAATCTATTATTACAATTTCTTTGATACAAATAGGTATAATTTAATCGTCGGTAGGTTAAGTGTTAATATGTCCAAATAAAACATAAGATACCTGGTTAAAAAAAAAAGTATATTCGTTCCAAACAAACTAAAATTATTTTATCGGTTAAGATTTAAAAAAAAATGTAAAGTTGAAGAATTTTAAATTAGTTATCACCTTACGCTTTTTACATAGAAATTAACTTGTTCTTTTAAGTTCGCTGCTCTTAATTATACTTGCGGAACAATAAACTTGTGAACTTCTTATCTCCACTGGCAGCTGTACTATAACTAATCTTTGTCTAAGCTTTTTCACGGTTAATTCTTTTTTGCTTTTCACTCTTCGCTCAGGCAGACTTTCCTCTCGTTAGTATATTGTCTCTTATGTGTACACATCCATGCTTCCACTGTCGTAACTGAGGCGGAACAAAGAAGCCGTGAAGAAGAAGCAGTGAAGTGTCGAACGATAGAGTAGGGTTTACCGCTCAATAGCTTTGAACGGCCAAAACTTGTGGTCTCTACTTCAGTTGCAGTAGAGCCAGGTTAATTGTACCTTAGACAGACTGACTACTCGACTACGAAAATTATTTTCATCCCTCCTTCGAATCAACTCGAACGATCAAAATTGCATTAAAGATACAGTAACGCGATAATATTATGAAAGGTGTAAAAAAAATTTATCGATCCTATGAGAAAGGATCGTTTTCATTGTCATCGGTGAAAATCGTCACGTATCGTCCTTTCACCATAAATAATTATTATATTACGGGTTAAATATAATATATGGGAAAATGGGTAAATTTTCACCCAAGGAGCATATGAGGTATAATAAATTAATACGGTTAAAGCTCGTGGTTTCTATTTTAGTTGCACGCGTACATTGCCTCATTTAAATGCCATACGTCCAAACGTTAAATGTTTCTTTAGAGAATGGTGCTAACACAGTTTTTTTGAGAACACTCGGCAAGAGAAATAAGAAGACTACAGGTCCCTATCTACCGAAAATATTGATCTAGCACGGGGCCACTCTCGTTTCAGTTACTAAAGTTATATAAATTATAACGCTGCATTCTACAATTTTAAAAATCAATTTTACCGAATCTTTATCGTTCAATCTTTTCAAATTTCTTCCAACGCATTGATAGAATCCAGTCATGTGCAAAAGTTACTCGCAGCGTCGAAATCTTTTCTAAAATTCATACATTTTATAATTCTGGGGATACAAATTTATTTATGCCACAAAATATGCTCCATTCCTAACCATTTAATTCTCTCTTACAACATTTTCTTCCATCTCTTACTAATTTAACCTTTTAAGGTCCGAATTACGTTCGACATATTATTCTAACTATTTCATATTTAATAAACTACTTTCAAAAGGTGTTAATAATTTAGATAAACTTTTGTATCATCCTAAACAGTAACATATCTACATTGATAAATTCCTACTTAATTACAATTTAATCCAAAGGAATACGTTTCGCGTATTAAAACTTAAAGCAGCGTAACAAAATGGCGCCTCGAGCGCAGTTCAACACATTAGGTTGTCCCAAAAGTTTCTTTCGTTTTATTAATAAGTAATGGATACATAATATTTCATGTTTTACTATATATTATTATTTTATACAGGATTCATTTTGCGCTATTTTTCCCTCCCATCTCTCGTTTAACAAATAAGGCTGAATGTTTATTTAAACTAGACGAAAGCATTGCGCGAAGATAACGGAAGAAACTTTCGGGACAACCTAATACGACTGCGAAAGGTTAAAGACACAATTAGTCCCGGTTACTTGAAACACCCTGTAATTTAAGCTACGTTGTTTCCTTATCTTGAATCTCATAATGAATAAAAAAAAAAGCACAAATAACGTTTCAGGATTAATTTGTATGCCTCAAAAAAAAGAGAAAAAAAAAAAAAACAAGAAAGAAAAAACGCGTCCATTTTCCGCTTAATCGAACAGCGTCGATCCAGCGGATCGTTTTATTAGCGGATGACTCGGAAAACTTTTGCGTTGCAGCCTGCGGAACAGTCGCGATAAGGAGGCCAGATACAAAGCCAGCCGTTGTATGATTTACAACGACAAGGCGATCGAAACCGTTTTGGCCGACCCATTTCGCGAAATTCTCTATAACGGAACCGAACGACCACAGCTATGCTCCGCCGGTGATTGATCTCCGCGCCTATGCGTGTGTGCTAGCCAGACCGTGCGGGTATCTATGGTAATTAATCGAAGGAGAAAACGTGCTCCGGTAATAGCGCAGAGATTGGCGTATTCGAGAGGTCGGCTTGCTTCTGGGAAATTCATATTCGTAATTAATTCCTGGTTCCGCGATCGATTTTAATGGACTTGTTTCTCTGTTGCTTTACCGTTCTTATCCGTTTTAATACGTTGTACGGTGGTATTGTGTTAGCTCGGTATAAAAATGCGAAATGTTGGCGTCAGATTGAGTAGAAAATCAAATTTATGCTTAAGAGGAAATGTAATAATCAACGTGGGGAATGGTTGATAACTTTAGAGCTTTTTAAATTGCTTTAGTTGTAAGATTTTAGAGTTATACGTATATTATGTTGTATATCGGTGGAAAATAAAATTTCTGGGAAAAAAGGAACGGACTAATTAACACGTTTTTATCCGTCTTAATCCTTTGCACTCGGAGTCATCTCGCGACATTTTTATAGGAAAGCGTGCAAACAGAAATCGTTCCATATTTCGGTATATACTGTAGGAATTTCAACTGTTTACAGGATAATTTATTGTAGGAATATATAACAGTTTATTAAATTTGAATTACACTCGCGACCGACTGTTTCACTCTCGCTGCACTCCGTCTTCTGCCTTCTCGTAACACTCGTTCCAAACTCCTTTTCGCCCCGAACATTCACGCCCTTTTATTTTCACTCTCAGTCACTCTATCTTTCTTACACACACGCATCCCTTTTCTCTCGCACCCGAATCCTTGCATCCATAGTCCGAACCCACGCAGTCACGTACTCATTTTCAAAATCGCTTCGTTCACACGGTTCGATCGCTCGGTTCCAAACATTCTTTCCTCGCATCCCTTCAACCACTTGAAATCATTTTGTCCTCAGTCACACTTTCCCTAAACATCCTGGCGCCGTCCCGTCGCGACGAGACGGTCACACGCACTTGAACAACTAGCATTCTAGGCCCAAACACTTTTCATTCGCACCTCTTTCCATTTAGCCTAAACATTCGCTCGTCTCACACATTCTTTATTTCTAACACCCTACAATACCATACTTTTTGATTTGTTGTCTCTTGCCATTTGAAATACAGAACTTCAAGGAAGCATGCATTTTCTAAAAAAGTTATGCCGACGTAAGTTCATCCACTGTAATCATTAATATTATTAATAAACTCTGATGTCCTCTGAGAGGAGACGTCCGAGTGCAAAGGGTTGATACGTTGTACGGTGGTATTGTGTTTGGTAAAAAAATATTAAATTGGTATAAAAATGTGAAATGTGGGTGTCAGATAGAGTAGAAGATAAAATTTATGGGTAAAGAGAAATGTAATAATGAACGTGGGGAATGGTTGATAACTTTAGAGCTTTGTAAATTGTTTTAATTGTATGATTGTAGAGTTATACGTATGTTGTATTGTATATCGGTAGAAAATAAAATTTCTGGGAAAAAAAGAACGTATTAATTAACACGAGGAATAATTAATGGCTTTAGAGATTTTTAAATTGGTTTAGTTATGAGGTTATACACCTGTGTGTATATTCTGCTTATTTTTCTTACGTTTATTATTCAGTTGAGTCGCTGTTTATTATTTAATCAATCAATCTCTATCTCTGATCTATCTCTGTGTATAATCTAATCTTTGTCGTCCCATCTTTACCAACTAAGTAATAACTAGAACGCTGATTTTTATGCAAATTCACATTTAACCTGGATAAGCAATTCTTTTATTCACTAAATATTACGAATATTATATTCTTGCCTATCACCTGCATTTCGTGTATCTGTACGCTTTCAAATTTTTCCCAAAATCCACAATCTACCGATAATAAAATTTCTCCAACAAATTGAGATCGATCCGTTACAAGTTACGAATCCATGTTAAAGATTATGTTTCTAAAATTTCCAGTGAACCAATTCGTATAAACTTTGACACCGTTACCAGAGTCATAAATTATAGAAACTCTAGGAAGATGTTGCGACGAACCAGAACCTATCCAACCTTCTTTGCGTTCAATCTATCCCGAAACCCATTTGTATCATTTAACCTACACGATGTGGCATGTGTAATTAAACACGCTGTGTTATGCTATCCTCGAATTGCAGGCGGCGTACAATTGGAGTTGTAAGTGTAACAGGCTGAGAACTCGATACGAATTCAGCTCGGCTGCAATGTTACGGGTATCCGTAATGAACGAGGTATTCAAGCAACAATTAATTTAGTTAGATTTAAAGGTCTTGCGAGTACATGGCGCCGTCGAGTATGGAAACATTTGTCGTACGCCGCTTTTCCGCGACAATTGCTATTTCGAAGCTGAAAGCAACTGGGCCGCGTGCGTTCCGTTGTTTCCGACGTGTTCCGTCTGTTCTAGAAATTTGGGCCACGGAAGAATATTAAATGCTATTTGTTTCTTACAAATGGACTCGTTTCCACGTCGCTCTTTATTTCTCGCCATTTTGCATTGAACGGCCAACGGTATTATTGTTATTTCTATGAGCTGAAAGCAAAAAGTTAAAACACATTTTATGATACTGAAATGCGTGCGTGTTTGTATCGGAAAATCGGAAAAACTGAAACATTAGTGAGATAAAAAATTTATTTTGTAACTTTTCAACGCTTTTGTTTCTTTTTTTTTCGAGGTTGCGGGAGGGGCGGATATTTTTAAAAAGATGAGAATGGATTGTGCGTTATTTAAGAGGAAAAATGAACGCGTCGGAAAAGACTACGACGTAAGGCGCAATCAGCTTAAAGAAGCAATAAATATTCTAACGACCGAGGTTGTTGAACAACTAGAAGCTTAAAGAAGCAATAAATATTTTAACGAGCGAGGTTGTTGAACAAGTACCAACTTGTAAGCCATTTTACTGCAACGTGGTCTGAAAGTGTCTGAAAGTCTTGGGCGACGAGTTTCCTGACAGGTTGTCGTTCGTTATAATCACTGGGGTAATTAATTATCCTTTTGTGTGAAAATCTGAGGTCAATTGGTACCGTTTGTATTTTCACTATAAAACAATCTTTAACAACGAATTGTTTTCTTTTTTTTTTAACGATACTAAACTTTTATACAAGTTTTCGTGATGATATAAATTAAATTAAACGTGGATTAATTTTCGTTATTTTATTTTTTTATCACACGTATGGAATTTAACAATACTTGTGCATTTTCTTCTATCGATTAGTTATACGAAAGTATAACTTAAGTAAAAATTCATACGATTTATAATGTTTATAATTAATCAGAAATATTTGATTTCGGATTTTAATTGAACCTTTTACGTCAACAACGATCGAACCAAAGCTGAACTAAAACTCACATAGAACTCACAAGTCCACAGCTACGCGAAAGGCCCTTTTCGGAGAAGTTACTTGTATTTACCGCTAGAACTGGGTCATTTCTGCAAATACAATACAAGTTAAAGATAAACTTTCAATAACCTCGATCCTACTATTCATCCCTAAAAATCCAATAACTTTGCGATCCACCGCATAAACTAAGAAATTAAATTACTGATCTACGAGACAAACTTTTATCGTCTGTAACGCTAGAACTACCGGCGATTAAAGCAGACTTATTTGTATCAAAGAAATAAAAATTATAGGTATTTGAAAAAGTACCTGTAACAAGGGTAACAATTCTTTCTAAATATTTTTTACAAAAAGTCATAGAAAATCCCCCAAAATACATCGTTGTAAATTTATAAAATTTCTATAAGAAATTATGAACCAGTCATTTTGAGTGTTTGAGCTACAAAAACATACTCGAACTATATTCTCCTAGCAACCACAATTTTCCCTTAAAACTTATTACCTCGTAATAAACAACGGAATAACTCGTTTTCACGTCACTCAAAGAATTATCGAGCATCCTGATAGCTTGATATTTCACGCACGTAAAAATCGAGGAGAATAAAGGCTCACGGTGAGCAGCATGGCCGGTTGGTATCCAGTTCTTCGGTATTATCGATAATTACAGCCTTCATGAACGGTAATACACCCGATATGGGGTCTACGATTGTGGTCGGCACGGCCGAACAGGGGATTACAGAAGTGAAAACAAGGAATGAAGCAAGAGCGGCCTTCCAGGCACGCGATTCTCCTTCGAAACTCTGCCGACCGTGGAATCGTTCGTCGTGAAAGCTCTTAAGTTGCTTTTCAACCTCTTTTCGTCTTGTTTCAACCAATGTTGCTTCGATGTCTAATTTTCTCTAGCGTTCGCTTGTTCGTTGCTCTTGTCCGGAGAAACGGACATTTTAATACACACAACATGGCGGCGAAAGAATGAACAGCTGAGAGATGGAATCGTTAAGAATGGGATCGCTTTTCTTCGTTTGTTGCATATCTTGCGTGTTTCGGGGATGAAGTGTCTTGATTGAGAGGCATTTTGTGAAGCCAGGAATGTTAGGGTGCTTAGAATGTCGAGAAGTTGGCTTAACCCTTTGACCGAGGAGCACTCTAGGTTTAAACGCGCTGCGTCGGCCGAATACTTTTTCGCGTACCGCGTGCTGTCCGCGTCGGACGAGGACACTTAGGACGACACAGAGACGAGGGAGCTTTTTCGCTCAGTTCGCCTTTGTTACGCGATCCGATTAGGATGTGTGACCGTTTCGGCAAATAGTACGCGAGAAACAAGAAATGCGTGTGACTCGGAGCGTGCCTCTTCCACGATGACCAGTTAGACACACGTTCTTTTCGAATGACTTCTATCGGTGTTCGATTGATTATCGTGCAATTAATTGTAAGTTTCATTTTTGATGTCTTGTATCAGTTCTTTTCTTATATTCCGCATGCACAACGAATTTTCTTCTTGCAAATCGAGAGTTACACGTTTAATATGAATATTCTTATACTTAAACGCATATCTGCGTCCGTGGTCCACAGCAATAGCATTCGCTGGACGTATGTATGCGCTTATAGCAATCAAAGGATTAATTATGGTCTTCGGATAGATAATTCTTATTTAATTTTTTTTTTTTTTCTTTTTTTTTAAGTGGAGATTAAGGAAGCTTTAATTTATGTGTATATTATTAAATAAAGTTTATCGTTTTAAGATACCATATGATATAGTTGAAAGTCGTTTAATTTGTACATCGTGGCAAATAAAATTTGACGATCTTATATATATTTGGATTTTTTAGATATTTATGTTATTCAAAGGAAAATATTAATTTTGTATTTATTACTGTTTTACATATATAGGCCTTGCAATGAGACGACAACGTTGCTCTTGTGCATTACATTCGCTTTAATTATTATTTCGTGTGCAAAGGCTCCGCGAATTCTAATTAGAATTAGGAGTTCCAGCCAGCTTCGCGATAATGATTGATTCACAAACATAGATTCGTGCGGTACATTAATATGTATTGATACGATAAATTATGAGACTGGCGGGGTACGTTAATTTACAACGTGTCTTGATCAACTAATGCGACCGAACTAGAATTTGTCAAACGTAAATCATTTGTCTCATTATTGTGAAATAAATTCCTATCAAATATCCTACCATCAAACGTCTATCAACTCTGCTACGGTCTTCAAATTCTTTTCAATCTGAGCACTCTCTCACTTCACTAAAAAAAAAAATTCCTATATTCGATAAAAATGTGTGTTCAACATAAAATTGAAAAAAAGAAGTTTGCATATTGAGAATAGCTTTTTTATATTTTTCTCAAAATTAGGAAATTGTTTAACGAAAGAAACACTCGATTGGATCAAAAATGACCCAAAGGCTGAGTTAAAAATCGTCGCGTTACTATCCATATCCGTTATACCGAACTAATTTAAATTTGAATTAAAATTTGAATTAAAATTGAACCAATTGTCTATTGAATTAATTAAGCAGTAATAAAAAAATGACACCTTTTAATCTGTTCATAGAAAATTCAATACGGATATCTCCTTAAAATACAAACATCATTCCTCTCGTTGAATAAGAGTTATCAAGCGCGCGTAACGCGTTCATGCAAATTTATTTCATTTTCAACGACTCGCTGCCTATTCTCTGATTTAATTAGGGAAAAATGTCGGATCCTCGTAATGCGTTACACCGCGATACGAAATGTTTCGGAACAAACAAATCTAATTAACCTTTGACGTAATGCGTGCAAAGAGGGGCCGATTTCAATCCGGAGTTTCGCGAATTGTAAACCGAATGAAAAACCACATTTTTCCTCTCCATGGCGATGCTGCAATTAAGTTTAACGAGTCGAATACAATGGGGCCGGGTTATTCGTTTGTTCGATTGAATAGACCTGAAAATGAATATGGTGCGTCATTTGTTCTTGTTATCCGCGAATTATCTCGTGACCAGTGATCTCTGCTGCTCTTCTTTTTTCTCCGCTTCTTCTTCTTCTTGCCTCCCTATTTTTTCTTCATTTTTTCCCTTTTTTTTCCTTTTTTTTTTTATTTTTAGAGGCGTCTCAATTTTAATGGCAGAAACGTAAGATAGATGGAACGATGATGGGAACGACGGTCGCTAACGAGATCGTCGTTTCACGACTGCAATTATCGACGATAATCGATATTTCAATAATTGTATATTTTGACGCTCTTGCTGAACCGATAATAAAATGCGGATAATGGTCGATAATAAGTGCGCACCGCTTAATAATCGGCGTTATCTAAGTGCCGTATCGCTTGATATTTTGCAACCCAATTATAGCTCCGGTGAATAGATAACCGGCGTTATTAAATATAGAAAATTCTACGTGGCGGATTAACGTTCATGATCCGTTCAAAATCGTCGCACCGTGAATAATTACTGTCCCCTTCAATCGTTAATGAAAGATAACAGATTAATGTGAAAGATTGACCACGTTTAATGAAATTCGCCCAATTAAAATGTTCATTTACAAAAAAAATCGTTTGGTTGGTAATCCTTCCTGTACTTTCTTCGTTCCTAAAATTTTTATATTTCACTCCAATTATAACTAACGTGTTATCTAAAATATACTCTAGCTTTTTTTTTAACTCTACGCGAATAGTAAATTTAAGTAAACGTAAATTCTCAGAAAACGAAGTACAACAGCCGCCATATTGCTTTTAGCTGCCATTTTACCTCCATCTTGTGAATTCGCTTCTCTCGATTACCGAATTTAATTCTCTAATTTCCTAGCGCTGATAATTATAAAAAATACGTTGTCGAATTACAAAACACATTTCCCCTCTAAAATAAAATATTGTTAATTCAATCGTTCCCAACGAATATAATTATCCGATCAAAATCAACGATCTCCATTATCTCATTATCGAAGTATGCTCAACAATTTTTATTCGAATCTATGTTTCATTACTTCACTCAGAAACATCGATGATCTTAGAAACGAAGAAACGTAGAAGATGAAGTTCCTCGATTAATAAAAGAAATTTTCAAACAAAAGCATAAACAAGATAGCTCTAAGCGCATTAACCGAGGGTCTACCAGTGGTGGCCGCTAATTTGAAAACAGTTGACAGACCGAAGCCCGTGGAGAGCAACCAGGGCCCGAGATAGATGAAGGATAAAGCTAACAGCAACGCGAACACCGGCGCAAAGAACGTGTACAGTTTTCTCGAGCAACACGCGAGCCGGCTCTCTGCTATTTCTACCTTCTATCTACATCTCACTCAGTTACTCTTGGGCTCACTTATTCCCCGGAGACACGAGTGTGACATTTTTATCTGCTCGCCGGCCCTCCAGCAATTTCAGACAGTTCCGTCGCGTATTTCCCTCTATTTACTTTAACTAAACATGAGGAAGCACCAGCCCACGGCCCTAAGGAACGTATGAAACTTACAGGAATTAAGGTGAATGAAAAAACTTCGCACGGTTTCGAGCGTCGTCGGATTCGTCGAGGAGATGACACGCCCTTAAGAAATTTACCGCGTCCTCTTCGCCTCGTGACGCTCGCAAGAGGAACGTTGCAGAGGGATGGTAACTCGAAACGTGCAACGAGAATTTTCACGAGCGGTGGCTCGTGTGTATTCTTGATGGTCACGCGGCTTGATTTAATTTTCTTGATTGTAGGATTAACAACTTGACGTACAATGACGTCTCTGAGACGTTAGGAATTGTCTTTGTCTGTTTCTTTCCGTTTAGAAAAGTTTCGTACTCCATAGATCGGCTGGTTTATTATTCAATAATCGTTTGTTCACCTTTTGCACTCGAAAGACACATTTTTGGGATACTTGTCCCGAGGAATAGAGAATGGATTTTGACGAGTGCTTTCTAAAATATTGCACGAACCAAAATTATCAAGCTTAACACTAGATTTACGGAACCATGCCTGTTAGTCCATGCGGAACGGAATCATGCGTGCGGAAAATATAAACTCGAAATGAAATTTATATAGAAAAATGTACGAAGTAAATCTCTGCTTCTGGAAATATATTAATTTGAAGTAAACTGAACTAATGATATTACAAAAAATTTGTATTTCAATGTACCCGTTAAAATGATCCAATCGATGCCCGTAAACCTAGTGTTAAGATTCGATATTAAGTCTTGTATAACGTGAAGAAACACCAAAAGTTGAAATAAAATAATTATACGCGATTCGAGTCGCTGCATCAATCCAAGTGGTGAGTGAGAGTCACCTCTCGAGTGCAAAGGGTTAATATTGTGCATCAACTTTATTAAACGATCAATTTATAATTACATAATTTAAATAAAATATATTTATATTTAAATTAAATATAAATTAAATAAAAATATAATTTATTAAACTTAGAAATGTAGATATTCCGTTGTGTTTCTAAATTTGCGTAACGGTTCGGTTGAACGAAATTAAATTGTATTCTTGGAACGCATCTAGTTCTGTTTTATTTGTATGTCAAAGAGTTAAACGCAGTGCAACGAATCGGACTTCGTTAAAAAATAGAAACACCGTACTTCGACGGTTGTTTTCCAAAGATGCCGCGCACGGAAAGAATTTCCGATTAAGAAGAGAAAGAGACGCGTCGCGATTGATAAAAGTTAATTATGTTGGATCATTACTAAGAACAGTAAAAATACAATATCGCTTGAAAGCAATAATGAGCTTCACTGTTCCAAGGAATGTCTTTGCATAAGCAAAGATAATAGGACTGGTAGATGTGTCCTGAGAAAGTCAGAAAGTCGCTTAATATACAACCGTTCCTAGGTATAAGCGGAGAACGGTTTTTCTTTTGGGTGTCCAGGTCAGTTCGTAGCAAGATTTCCTCGAGTACAGACGTTTCATTCCAAGTTGTGTAATAAAGAAATAGATGATAAAATTGTTTTGCTTCGTTTATAAGAACTCGTATTCCAATAAATTATGACGAGGAAGAGAAGGAACGATTGTGGATCACTATCTGCCGCTTAAAAATGATAAACTTCGAGTTATGTTTACATTTTAATAAAAATATATGTTCAAGTCACGGGAGATGTCGGCTACGAGATATCCGATAAACTAGCAACAAATCTAGCTTTTAATTGTTTTTTTAGAGAAAGATATAAGAGAAGGAAGAATTTATGTTGAAAGGCGAAAGAAAAAAATGTTCGCGTCAGCGCGAGTTCTTAACACTTTATCGACCGGTTCATTCGAGCGCGGATACATCGCTAACACCGGCTCGGTTTTTGGCTATCGTGCGGAAATATAAGCGCTTATTCTTGCAACTCTGTTTTTAAATCGAAATTCGCGAGAGTGGTTTGTTATCGTTTAATATATCGTTTCTNTAAATATAAATTAAATAAAAATATAATTTATTAAACTTAGAAATGTAGATATTCCGTTGTGTTTCTAAATTTGCGTAACGGTTCGGTTGAACGAAATTAAATTGTATTCTTGGAACGCATCTAGTTCTGTTTTATTTGTATGTCAAAGAGTTAAACGCAGTGCAACGAATCGGACTTCGTTAAAAAATAGAAACACCGTACTTCGACGGTTGTTTTCCAAAGATGCCGCGCACGGAAAGAATTTCCGATTAAGAAGAGAAAGAGACGCGTCGCGATTGATAAAAGTTAATTATGTTGGATCATTACTAAGAACAGTAAAAATACAATATCGCTTGAAAGCAATAATGAGCTTCACTGTTCCAAGGAATGTCTTTGCATAAGCAAAGATAATAGGACTGGTAGATGTGTCCTGAGAAAGTCAGAAAGTCGCTTAATATACAACCGTTCCTAGGTATAAGCGGAGAACGGTTTTTCTTTTGGGTGTCCAGGTCAGTTCGTAGCAAGATTTCCTCGAGTACAGACGTTTCATTCCAAGTTGTGTAATAAAGAAATAGATGATAAAATTGTTTTGCTTCGTTTATAAGAACTCGTATTCCAATAAATTATGACGAGGAAGAGAAGGAACGATTGTGGATCACTATCTGCCGCTTAAAAATGATAAACTTCGAGTTATGTTTACATTTTAATAAAAATATATGTTCAAGTCACGGGAGATGTCGGCTACGAGATATCCGATAAACTAGCAACAAATCTAGCTTTTAATTGTTTTTTTAGAGAAAGATATAAGAGAAGGAAGAATTTATGTTGAAAGGCGAAAGAAAAAAATGTTCGCGTCAGCGCGAGTTCTTAACACTTTATCGACCGGTTCATTCGAGCGCGGATACATCGCTAACACCGGCTCGGTTTTTGGCTATCGTGCGGAAATATAAGCGCTTATTCTTGCAACTCTGTTTTTAAATCGAAATTCGCGAGAGTGGTTTGTTATCGTTTAATATATCGTTTCTCTTATTGTTGGATAATTACATTTTATAAAATTTTTTATTTTCGTAAAGTTAGTATTGAACAGCAAGCGGTAGATAAACGCTGGCTGCAAAAAGCCGATTGACACATTCGCGACCGGCAAATTTTTTCCGTTTCTAATACCGAGTACCAGCGACAATAATGAAATTCTGAAGCCGGTTGCCGCAAAGTATCGTTAAAATAAGAATAAAAATGATAAAATTTGTTTTGAAATATCAATGTTGCGATAAAAAGATTTTTATAACTTGTATACTTGCTTTATAGGCAGACAGTAGATCATTTAGCGCGCCGGTTAACAATTAGTGAACCAACCGAGATATTCTCACTTGTCTCGTTAACACTAATGCTACCAAAGCGAAATGACCGGCTTGTAATTTCTCATAGAAGTTATATAAATTTGCAACGATTCAGTTTGGGCAATTTTTCGTGATGTTCTGCGAAAAATGTAGATAAACATCTGTTCCCCTTGCGTTGTGTATTTTTTTAGAATATTTATCATTTTTATTTCTTGGGGTGCAATTAAGTCTACTTTAATCGTCGGTAGGTTCAGTGTGAAGATATCGGTTATTATCGAAAGCGCCTAATGTTGCCGCATTCGGAAACAAAAATCGCAGGACGCGAATTCACGTCAGCAGTGATCAGGAATAGAATTAGGAATAGAATTTAAAGTGACGCGAATTCACGTCGGCGGCAACCAGGAATAGAACTTGAAAAGACATGAATTCACGTCAGCGGTCGCGAACGTGTTAATAGGCTGCCGGTCGATGAGCGTTGGTTGGAAAAAGTCGATTAACAGGCTCCCCGTTGGTAAAGCGCTAAAGGTCGTCAAACGTGCGTGATAAGATTGACCGAAGAAAAACAGTTGTGTCTCTGGCAAGAACATGGCTGCGATACGTATCGGTGGTATTTTTTCTAATATTCATGACAATCCACAATCTGTTCTCGCGCTTCAACGAGCCATCCACTCGACGATTCAATTTCCGTGCGCTACAACTTTTTACGTTCCACCGATCGAATTTGCCGGCGCCATCTATGCCGCGCCGTGTCCCCGATAACATTGTTCCGGTTGATGACTAATTTGTAACCGGCGATGAATAAATTCGCCAACAAAAAGCGGTCGAAACGGGTCCGTGAGTTCGGCGAGTGGGCTTGCCGGCGAATTATACGCCAACGGTTCCATACACTCGAGCGTCGGTATCTATTAACAATGTAAATACGTGTGTCCCGCACGTGCGATACGGTGTTAACCAGGGGGTCGAGATATGTAATTCCATTGTTCGCAATTGTGCCTTCTGTTAAAACTTGAATACAAGCCACGCTGACGCGTTATTTATGTCACTAGAAACCGCCGGTGGCTGGTGGAAAAAGTTGCCAGCGGAGAGAGAGAGTTTGTAATCATATTACAGGGTGGTTGAAACGAGTGTTAGAGTGTTTGTAGAGTTTGGCCATTGATTTTTTTTGTTTTTTTTCTGTTTTTTTTTTTTTTT
>SMSQ01011296.1:0-14572 GCA_019453375.1 Ctenoplectra terminalis | reverse complement strand
TTTTTTTTTTGTTTTTTTTTTAGCGATGGTGATCGTCGGACTACCGTTCGGTATTTTACTGGAGATAAAAAAGCGATGAACGTTGAATGAAAAATATTAATCCGTTAACTGAAAAGGATACCTGGTTATTCAGATTGCTGGTACTTTGGATGTGATAATTTGTGCAAGGATTTTTAATTTTATTAATGGATATTTATACCGGTGCTAAAGATATGTAGTGACATTTACGTTTACATAGATTAAAACGAATTAATTAACGCGTAACGGTTTCGAAGTTAGCGCACAGAAAGAATTTCTGATTAAGAAGCAACCCGGTTGAACAGAGATTAAATCGTTACCCGGATCGCTAATGCAATAGACGTAACGAGTTATTTGCTCGATGTTCATTTATTTTTATCGCATTTTTATATTTATATCGCCAACATATTATATCGTTACGTGTATTATATTATACGTATAATAACCATACGTAAAATCAATAAACGTATAAAAAAAAGCACGAATAAACCTCGCCAAACTTGCAACGCATCGGTACAGAATTACAGAGCAATCCCTATTAATTGAGGCGAGAAATTGTTATCGGTTTCTCGCCGATGGAATTCAATTTATGCCAAGCGTCGTTTCCGTCCTTATTTTAATTACGCCCTGAAACAATAGAGAATAAAAAAAAAAAAAGAAAGAAAAAGAAGCAAAAAACGATCAAACGAGCAAACAGTGTGCTTTTATCAGCGAATCCACCTCGGCTATTGCTTTCAAGAAGATGGCGCGTGGCGACAAATAGCGGTAAGTGGTCCTTGGTCGCGAAACAACCGGCGAAAAACGTGGATAGAGCGAAGTAACGCCGCTTAAAGCCGCGGACGATGCTCGGAATAAATATCGAAGCCGTTTCGACGGGGATTCCCAGCGAAATGGATGAAGCGTGGTTAGCACATGGTTCGTGGCGCCGTTCGACCACCTATAAGCACCTCCTGCAACACCGATCGTGAACACGCATACATCAGTAATAAAGCGAAGCAACTGTAAGCCCCTTAGGTAGACTGTGCGGCCCGGTATAACTGGAGATTAAGCCATCACAGAACGCTTACCATAAATTGATATTAAAGTTCCATTATAATGCGACGCGTTTCGAAGCTAAACGTCATGGCCGCCTGTTACGCCGCTACTCTGCCGCCCCCTGTGCGTACGGCTGGTCGCGTTGCAAATTTGCAGCGTCGATTTACGCGTCGTTTGAGGGATTCCTATTGCGACCGGTTTGTAATTGAATATGTTAATTATCTAGGATCACTGAGATTGATATTTTCGAATCGGTTGCGTTTGATATCTGATGTTTGTAATTTGGTGTATTCCGTGTAAAATTTGAGATAATATCTTTCCGCGAAAGATATGGGAGTATAGTAAATCGTAATACATTGAATTAATAGCAGTTGGATTATCCTGAATTCTGCGTAGCAATCTGAAATTGTGTTTAGGAGACAAATTTTGAATCACCTTGTAAATTTTACTTTTACGATTACTCGGTGTTTAACACAGAAATTAACGAAACTCTTCAGAAATATCCATTTAAAAACTAGATAACTAAATTCTTTTGAACTAAAACATCTAAACTGGAAAAAAAATAATAGTTTACAATTTCATCGTCATTTGTCATCAAATAATTAATCGTCCAATCTCTCGACCAATTAGAACCTACTTGTACACTCTCCCAATAATGTTAGAATCCGGGACAGAGAAAGAGAGAAGCTTAACACTGCACTTGTAAAATAATTTATTTCGGACTCTCGTTAGTTCAAACCTTATTTATATAATAAATGATACAACTTTAATACTTCGTCGCGGATGATACAAGATTGGTTTACCATCGATGCCCAGATACAAGTGAAAAAAAGCTCGGTTCTATGCAGGAGTCTTATATGTAGGATTTGTATCGCAGGTATGTAGCTGTGGCCCTTGGTTTTGGGCTGAGTCAGAAAGACTTCGATTCTCCGTTCGGATTCGAGACGAGTAATTTGTTCTGCAGTGCGTTCGCGGCTATCCGTTTCGACACGATTCGGCGCCTATACTTAGATTGGTCATCCAACGGTGATCTCACCCATTTAAAACCATAAAAATGGACATCGATTCGCGTGGCCACGGCGGTTCGGTGTCCACGTTTCAGGGAAGGTGATCGGAATTGTTTCCGTTGGAGAAAGAATTGATAAAGCCGGTATTAGCAGTCTTTCAAGCAAACCGAGCAATGGCCGGTAGTTTTCCGTTGTCCTTGCTAAGCCAGCCTTTATCGGTCTTGGAAAGAGATACAAGCGTAGATTACGTTGCAATTGTCGTGGATTTTCGTATGATTGAGAAGGTACTGTGGAATTGTCTTGCGAAACGTTTTCTCTAGTCAACAACTTTTTTTTTTAAGAGGAATAGACTTTTGTTAGAATTTTGGATTGTGGAGCTATAATTTGGAACTAATGTCTTGTCCTGTTTTTTTTCTTATTATTATTATTTCTTTACGCGAGTGGACAGTCATTGTTGGGAGCTAATGTCCTCTTACTGGATAAACTTGAAAACAAAAGATCGGCGTCGCCAACGTGAATAAATAAAAAAATAAAAACATAAGAAACTCCTGTTGAAACATGGGTTTAAGCGCAGAAAGAGCAAACAATCATTCGCTCCTTAAATATCGAACAAAAAATATACTTCACGCGTGTGAAATTATCATTAAAATTGGCGTCAGGATGAATAAGATTGGTGCAATTGGTAAAGATGGCCGATAAAAAGGAAAGAACGCGTGAGATAGAGAATAGGAGCTACGATAATAAACGATGAGCGAGAGCGCGCAGAGAGCTAGGAAACGAAAGCGGATCGCGACACGTGCGAACGATAGAAACGTACATAGAGTATTATATCAAACTAAAGCACTCTTATTTCTTTCTTGATTTATTCGCGAAGATTCAAAGAATTGCCTACGCGTGAAACGATGACCTCTCTTTGAAAGAATCGATCGACGATGAATCGTAATGTTGGAAAATCGCGGTAGACGAGCGGCTGAAGCAGGCCATGTGCATTTCGTCAAGGCACTTCCCCGCTTAACCCTTTGACTACTGTTGGCGCCTATTGGCGTCCAAATCAAATTTCGCTTGTTTCGCCCGTTTTAAAATTTTTCAGTATTTTGAATATTTTAATACACTTCCTCAGAAATGCATGTGTAACGAAAAATTTCGCCGTACCCAGTGGACGTCGCGAGTGAATTCGTACCGTATCGTACGGCCAGTGCGTACCAAAGTCTGCCGTAGTCAAAGGGTTAAGGGAAATTTCTTTGGACCTAGGGTGATAAAACTAAGGCATACTGGCGGAAACGTCCTCACGACTCCCCGATAGTCCAGGAAAGGACATTATTGTAGTCGCCTTGAGCGCGAACGCACGTAAAATTAAACAAAGTATTAAAAACGCTCACAGACTCTATTCTTACTTATCACTTACGAATCCTGATTCCACCTTACATGTTTAATATTTTGTTTAGGCTCCGTAGTAAATTTATGAAAATTTTATTACGCAGTATTAACACTAGAACTACCAAAGTGGTCAAAATGACCCATTCATAATTTTTTATAGAAATTTTATAAATTGACTATGGCATCTCGGAAGCAATTTTCCGCGATTTTCTGTTAAAAATGTAGACAAAGCTTCGTTTACCTTGCATTGCGTATTTTTTTATGTACCTTTCATTACGATTTTTTCGGTAGAAACAAGTATGCTTTAATCGCCGGTAGTTCTAGTGTTAAAAACGCCTACAGACTTATTCCTGACTTACCGCTCGAATCCTGATTCCACGTTACAGTAACAACAGTTTGTCTAGCGTACAATTTTTAATAAATGAGATAGTTCGAAGCATCGCGTTACGATTATTAGCCGTAACGGTGCTGTCGAGAGTTTACTTTGAATCAAAGCGAACCGTGGTAAGTACTGTGCGTTCGCGCGCGCAACTTACCTGCGCGTGTGTATTTATGTGTGTTCGTAAAGTGTAGCCCGGGGGCGTGAAACGTTGGTATTCGCGGCTGCGTTTTCGTTATTTCAGCGTCGACTCTGACATCGGCACGCTCCTCGTATCCGCTCTCGTAGATATTACATTTCTTTAAGTATTTACCTTGCAGTTTTCGCGAGCTGCATTTTCCGCGACGTTTCCCGCGCGTTCCACCGAGCGGAAAGCTTATAACGGAGGATAAACAGTGTGTATCGTTTTTAACTTTTTCGTCTTTCTTCTTCCTCTTCCTTTCATTATTATTTTTCTCTCTCTCTCTTTTCTTTTTTTTTTTCTTTTCTTTCTTTTTTTTTCTTTTTCTTTTTCTTGTACAACGAGGACAAAGTGAATACGTTGGATAGAACCAATTAAGAACGAAGCGTATCAAGTTTAACCATTCTACTTGCAGCGTCCATGTTACTGGATGTTAACGCTTTGTGTCGTCGCAATGGACACAAAGAAGTCGAATAAAGAGAACATTGTTCGTTAAAAGCAGCGAGTATTAGTGGACCGTTGTTATTGGAAAATGCTTCGTTTTCTATTATTTCCAGGAATATCGTTGTCACGCTCGAGATACGTACCACTGATTCTCTAGGCGGGACTCGAGCGACTGTCGAGAATTTATTATTTATTTAATGAACCGAGAACGCGTACCGCGACGTCGCCTATCGACGTTTCTATCGCTCGTTCGTTGTTAGGTCTCTGTGTCTGCTCCTGTTTGTCTATTCCTCTATGCGTGTTGTTTCATAATGACATTCCTAGTAGAAGCTTGCGTGTTCTCGAATAAGTCAGGCATTTCGGGAGGTTCAAACGGCTCTGTTTGTTTGCAAGGAATGCTGTGACGAACGAATTAATTTAGGCGAAACAATTAATTTGTAATTTCGGCGTTTCCAAGGTTTTTTCATCGTTTTCGTACGGAATGGTGAAGTGTCTCGAACTTTAAGTTACTTTAAGCGATGCTTCAATGTTTGAACATAGTAATTTATTAATGGATGGTAAAATGCAGGCGACCTGACCTGAATTCCATGGTGGATTTTGAGATTCTTTCAAATTTTTTAAGTCTTCGAAATCGCAAACTTTCAGATCTCTAAATTTTCAAATCTTCAGATTTTCAAATTTTCAAATCTTCAGATCTTCAAATTTTCAAATCTTCAGATTTTCAGATCTTCAAATTTTCAAATTTTCAAATCTTCAGATCTTCAGATCTTCAAATTTTCGAATTTTCGAATTTTCAAACCTTTGAATTTTCATATTTTTGAATTTTCAAATCTTTGAATTTTCAAATTTTCGAATTTTCAAATCTTTGAATCTTTGAATCTTCAAATCTTCAANCTATGTTCAAATTATCGTGTCCTTTCTCAATCTTTACAAACCGTGAACGCAAGTTTCGTGCATTAATTTAAATTACCTGTTCTGCCTGTAACACGCTTCCAACTGTAAACTTTGATGTTAGATATAGGATACGTTTGAATCTTGCAAACGGATAACAGACGGTTTAACTATATTCCACCATAAAGGTTTTGGATAGTTGCCTTTGATAAGTGACTTCGGGTGTAACTTCTCTAACAGAGGTGTGTACTGTACGTGAATATAAGTCCTAATACGTTCTACAAGTTCCTAAGTCTTTTGCTGCGAAGTTCTGGTTTATTCGTTGCAGCTATACGAGCTCACTTTTCAGCTTAAAACTCTCGGTGTGTATATTGTACAGTGTAAACATATTCTAATTTTCATGCTAGTTACATCGTTTAATGAAAATTGATTTTATTACTTCAAAAAGTTGCGTATAAAGTGGAATCTCGAGGGTACTTGAAAAATTAATAGAAATAACTTCTTCATTATCTGACATAACAATTTATAAACAAGGAAGAGCTCGAAATTTCTTAAGTGTTTCTTAATTACCGGGTGTTAATTAAACGTTAAACTACATACTGCTCTGCTAGTTGTTGAGAAATATTCAAGAATTTTATTACTAACTTAGCCATGCAAATACAGATGCTATTTATAAAATTACCTATCCAAGATCCAGAATACTAAAATTTCAGACTTTTCCTACACTTGGCTACAGCGCCATGGGGACCAATAGTAAAATACATAATTAGAGTAAATATCGATACCGATCAACTTTAAAATAATACCACTGTTACTGTAATGGTTTGAAGAAATTATTGCCGTACAGAACATGCAGAAGTAATTGGAAACGAAAACAATGAGATGGAAGAATCCGTACATGACAAAGGGAGGATCCCATAAATAATCTCAGCACGAGGTGCGCGAAAGCTCAAACGACTGTTTTACAACAGGGCATGACAGAAAATNAGGGAGGATCCCATAAATAATCTCAGCACGAGGTGCGCGAAAGCTCAACCGACTGTTTTACAACAGGGCANTCTATGTTCAAATTATCGCGTCCTTTCTCAATCTTTACAAACCGTGAACGCAAGTTTCGTGCATTAATTTAAATTACCTGTTCTGCCTGTAACACGCTTCCAACTGTAAACTTTGATGTTAGATATAGGATACGTTTGAATCTTGCAAACGGATAACAGACGGTTTAACTATATTCCACCATAAAGGTTTTGGATAGTTGCCTTTGATAAGTGACTTCGGGTGTAACTTCTCTAACAGAGGTGTGTACTGTACGTGAATATAAGTCCTAATACGTTCTACAAGTTCCTAAGTCTTTTGCTGCGAAGTTCTGGTTTATTCGTTGCAGCTATACGAGCTCACTTTTCAGCTTAAAACTCTCGGTGTGTATATTGTACAGTGTAAACATATTCTAATTTTCATGCTAGTTACATCGTTTAATGAAAATTGATTTTATTACTTCAAAAAGTTGCGTATAAAGTGGAATCTCGAGGGTACTTGAAAAATTAATAGAAATAACTTCTTCATTATCTGACATAACAATTTATAAACAAGGAAGAGCTCGAAATTTCTTAAGTGTTTCTTAATTACCGGGTGTTAATTAAACGTTAAACTACATACTGCTCTGCTAGTTGTTGAGAAATATTCAAGAATTTTATTACTAACTTAGCCATGCAAATACAGATGCTATTTATAAAATTACCTATCCAAGATCCAGAATACTAAAATTTCAGACTTTTCCTACACTTGGCTACAGCGCCATGGGGACCAATAGTAAAATACATAATTAGAGTAAATATCGATACCGATCAACTTTAAAATAATACCACTGTTACTGTAATGGTTTGAAGAAATTATTGCCGTACAGAACATGCAGAAGTAATTGGAAACGAAAACAATGAGATGGAAGAATCCGTACATGACAAAGGGAGGATCCCATAAATAATCTCAGCACGAGGTGCGCGAAAGCTCAAACGACTGTTTTACAACAGGGCATGACAGAAAATAGACGGACCCTCGGCTCTCGGCAACACCAGCCGATCTTTGGGAAAAATCACCGTGCCGAACAGTCGACCACCAAACTCAGCTTTTAATAAAATATACTCATCGAAGCGGACTCGTCGCCATCGCGTATTTTAATTAATAAAGGACTGTTAAAAAATATACGTATTATTTTTTTTAACATAATATCCATCGCGTAATAAGAAATTCATGTTGGCGCCACGAATTTCGTAAATTGCACGCGGCAGTCAACGTGTTAAATTTAATTACCGCATTACCGTAGCGATACCATGGCCCATTTACAGCAATTAGTTAAAAAACTTTCGAATCGAAGCGAAAAACTGTAATTAATCGTCATTTTTTTTTTTTTTTTTTTTCTAATAAGCAGACAAAATTCGAAGTACAGAGGGTTAAAAGAAAGTAAGCACCGTTTTACTCATGGATACCCATGTTCTGGTAATTTGTCCTTTACAGTGTCTTTCCAAACTTCCAAACACGCAGAACTTCAAGTCACAACTCGAGGCCCAAAGAAAACCACAAAGACGTCGCATTTACTTCCCACGCTCAACTCGCGGTATCTTCTGAAACAATCTCACCCTAACAAACCGCCGCCATCTTGATCGATACCAAAAGTCGACCACAAAACTTTCGGCCAGCGCAGGCCGAGCCCGTGTGCTTCTCGGCGAAGGGGTAGAATTTGACGAGGGACCGATGAAAAATGGTCGGAAGCAAATCCGTTGGAGCGACGGAGAAAAAGCGATCGATCGCTGCGGAAGTTTCGTCGCGCGATTGACTGTGCGCGATGACAGCTGACACGCGTTCCCTCCGCGGAGAAAAGTGGCACGGGAGGTCGGTTAGGTTGGATTTCCAGGCGGACCGGTCGTGAAATATTCCTCGACGCGACAGCGCTGACGAAGTACGACGCGGGCCGAGGCGTAAAAAAATTTATACGCCTCGTAAAGTCGCCGGCGATCGCTCTCTTCGCCGCGTCGTTTCGGTGCATTTGGTAGACAGGCCACCCAGAGTGGGGTGCGCGGACTCGAATTACGCTCGGTACGATCGCGCCACCGGTGGCAAATCGAAACGGAAGTCTGCGTAGGGAAGAGCCGGCGGGTCGTCCTCGCGTGGGTCGTGAATCGGGAACGGTTCGGTGATTTGGAGAGAATTTTGAGAAGAGTAGATTGGGATAGTGGGATTTTCGAGCGTGTATTATTTGGTTAGACTTTGGGAAAAAGAGTTTCGTTGCTGGTAATTTGCGGGCGTTTTACAAATTTACAGAGGTTTTATTACTGTCGTGTTCGGTGGTTCATGTTTGGTTCATATTTGGAGATGGTAATATTTTGTGTAATAATTATGCAGATACGGTAGATTTTTTTTATTACTTGACACGCTGTGAAATGTATCGTATAAGTAAGGTTACTGAAAAATGGTAAATAAAAGTAAGTTCATGTAAAGAGAAGAAGGCAACGCATGATTTCTTTGGTATTACGTATTAAGTTATTACGTATTTGTAATTATTTTGATCAACGTATAAGTACTAAAGATAGAAATTTGTAAATATTTATTGTGTAACGTGTTTTTGTTGTTTACAGTCTGAAGTTATAATAGAATTATTTTTATGATAAAACACATTAAATGTCCAAATATAATTCGGACTCGTAAAAACTCGAAGGGGTTAAATTATGAGCGCGCTTACATAAAACTTGTATGAACTTATATGAACGACACAGATTCGTTGCATAATAAATGTTTGCAAATTTTATCTTCAGAAGTTATTTATCGGTCAGAATAATTATAAACCTGAAAAGAGCTCGCAATTATATCTGGCATTGTAGGTAGAAAAAGAAAGAGAGAAAGAGAGAAAGTTTCCATATTTGAGAACAAATAAAATGTTGATTCCAAATGTTAAACTCTTAAAATTAATAGTATTAATATACTAATTTCAAATTACAAATTTTAAGTTGTTAGCTGATAAAGATGTTTAAATCGCTAAGAATATATTTGTAATATTTACAATAACGGAATAGCAATATAAAAAAAAAATTAATGAATATTTCTCGCAACAGAGTTTATGAGATTAATGTTTGAAGCAAAAAAACTTATACGAACATTATTACACAGATCGATGGTTAAAAGCGGAAGCTGGGAAAAACAAGGATCCACAAAGGACTATGAAAAGCTTGAAACGGAGAATGCGAAGGGTGGCGGAGTATTTACTTAGATCACGTTATTTGACTTCAATTTGAACTCGTTCAACTTCATGCTTGCTCCGCGTTTTATTCTTTGAGATACGGCTCCGCGTTATACTACTTTTCTTCTCGGTACACATTTTCGCGGCGACACTCTGCAACATTGACACATTAGCTATGTTAGCAAACAGCAATATACATTTCAAGCTATCTCTCGACAAAGTGCGGCAACATTTTAAGCAACATACTTTCCGCTTCTTATTTTATTTTTCTTATTATTGTGCTGCTGTATTTTAGAAAAAGCTTTAATAAAAAACGAGAGAGAATAACCTGGTGCAAGATTAACGTAGTTACCGCAAGGAGATGAGAAGCTGACCGAATTCTCACGAGCTGAAAAGTCACAGAGGCTAGAGGAATCGTGCACTCGCGACGCCCAAGGTATCCGACTGGGTAGAAAAAGAATAACAATGACTCCCTAATTCAGATAATCGACTACTCGACCAATAACGATGATTGTGGTATCGGGGATGGCGGATAGTTATTATATATTATTATGTAAAGGAGGTGAATGACTGTTTAGCTCCCACAAAGTTCGTGGAGCCGTGTATGTAGCAAAAGACAATTTGCCAAAACAATAACAATACTTTATTTAAATATATTTAGGTGCACAACACAACTTAGCAGCTAGTCCAATGTCCAAGAATGAGAGAGAAAGTACTATTAATAAATGAATGTCCTTAACGAATGTCGCAGTCCGAATGTAATTGTCCAAATGTGTCCAAATGTAATAATATATCCGAATGTATCCTATGTCCTTATATCTAAATTCTGTCCGTCCAGGGGTGTGTCCTTGAAGCTAATTTTGTAGTGGGAAAATTGTCTTGTCCAATCTGTGTGCGTTTCTGTAGTTGGGGCGTTTTCTACAAGCAGTTCTTGGGCGGTGGAAATATTTCGGTAAATCGCGCAAAGTCAAAACTGGCGGCCATGTGTACGTCAAGTCTGTAGTCCGAGGGGTAAAGATTATGATACGTCAATTGCTATTGAGCAGGGAGGCCGAAGGCTCAGGTAGTAACTGAGGTTTCGACGGTTCTCCTGGCAATTAAATTACTAGCATGCAAAAAACGGCAAAATTAACAAGTCCTCAAAAATAGCAGCTGGCGTGTTCGTATCGTAAACTTGTGGTAGTCCGTTATCCTAACAATGACTTAACACTTTTGATAGTAGAGTACAATGATTATATATTTAACGACTGACTACAATTCACAATTACAATATTCTTACTGGCCTTACTGTCACCGATCCCTTACCGTTCCAACATAACATCTACCTCGCGCCCGCACATTCACACCCTTATAATACCCACTCCCAATCGTTCTATCTTTTTCCTCACGCGCATCCTTTTTCACTCGCACGCAAAATCTGCTCATCCATTCCTTCCAATCACGCAGTCACGTATACTTCATTCTCACAGCCCAATTTGCCAATCCCAAACATACCCTAGACATAACCCAGACACTCTTCGCAAACACTCTTTCGACCACCCACTCTTTCGACCAAGACACTCGGCCACGGTCACACTTTTCCAAACATACCCGGCTCAGTCTCACTCGCAACCATGAATCTATTCGCACCACCACTCAATAGGTTCAACCACCGGCGCCATCTCGTCGCAAGACGACCCCGACCGCACGCATTCAACAATCACTCGCTCGAGCATACCTTTAATTAATTGTAAATTTTTTAGTTTTATATCATGTTTTACACTGTCAGTCACCGGTTGTTGTCGCGGCCTAAACGGAAAGTTCAGTGTCAGCCACCGATGGCCGATGTGGCACTCAACGTGTTAACTTACCACCAGACGAGAGCCATTGGTAGAGAGGATTAACAAAAATGGATGACCGATTAAAAGCTGAGCAAAGAAATGGAAGAATCTTCTAAGTTGTTCGGATTACGCAAACAGACGGAACGGTTCTGGTTATTCGACCAAACATTTTCCGAAGGTGCAGTAAACACGTCCGAAGACGACGCATGCGCGCAGAGTATTGCGCCAATTGCGCATAATGCACGTCCAAACAATTAGCCGGCGCTGCGCGACCGTACAAATTTTGCTAAGCTCGTTTACCGAACAAAGAGCGAACTTCGAGGCGTCAGCCTTATCTAAAAGGATTTCCGCCACGAGTTTATGAGATGTGTGCTCGCCACTCAAGGCGGTAACTTTTCGGCTTTCATTAACGACTCGAGTTAATTAAGAGGAAAGCCCTTCGGCGCTCGACGACCTTTCGCAAACAGATTTTTCTTGGTCGAACAAAATCGCGGTACGTTCCAAGTAAAAAATGATAGGGTATGATAAAAATTTGCTCTGGATCCGTCGCTTCTTGCTTGGATATCTTGTAATGTAAATTTTAGCTCCTTTTTTCTTTTGTTTTTTTTTAAGCAGCGATAAAGTATAGATCGGTGTAAGATTTGTGTTTTATTTGAAGAAAACTAGAACGTTGACGGAGTATTAATTCTTTGCTCGATTTATGTTTTGGAAAAGTTAAAGGGGTTCGTAGCATAGGAATAGAAATTGTATAAGTAATAAATGTTTATTGGTATACTTATAAGCTTAGAAAATTAAGTTTCCAAACCTACAAAAAATGTGTCTTGGGAAATAAAAGGAAAACTAGAATATTGGTATGGTATTAGTTCTTTGTATAATTTCTATTTTACAAAGGTGAAAATTTTTCATAGAATACAAACGAAAATTTCGTAATAAATAGAACATATTATTACTAAACTTATGACCTTAGAAAACTGTTCTCCAAAACCGCAACAAGTCTAAAAAAAAAGAAAATCTAGAATATCAACAGAGTATTAATTCTTTGCATAATTTCTATTTTACAAAAATGAAAATTGTTGATAATATAATAGCAGAAATTTCGGAATAAATAATGAACATTCATTGGTATATTTATGATCTTAGAAAATTAATTTTTGAAACCTACAAAAAGTGTTTCTTGGGAAATAAAAAGAAAATTAGAATATTGGTATAGTATTAGTTCTTTGCATAATTTCTATTTTACAAAAATGAAAATTGTTGAATTATATAAAAGCAGAAATTTTAGAATAAATAACGAACATTCATCGGTATATTTATGACCTTGGAAAATTTTCTTCGAACTCGCAAAAAATCTATTTTGAAAAAGAAACCACTTTACACCGTGGCATTGAAAGAAATTTATGTCTTTGTGGCAAACGACGACGCTCGATGAATTAAAATGTTTGCGCATAAAGCATCGAGAGTTATCGATTGCATCTCGACTGTGTCAGGAGTTCAGGGATGAAGCGTGTCGGTGGCGACGTGAAGAACTAAACAAGGGATGGAAGAAGCTGGCGGCCTCGAAACGTGCCGCATCGGGCTCGCCTTTCTTGCTTCAAGTACAGGTGAAAGCTCGAGGGTGCCCGATACGATGCTTAAAAACGATTTCCAATACACGTCCGGCAATAATGTTATGAAAAGAACGATACGTTAATATTTCCATTTCTGTGGATCAAGCAAGATTAAGCTGTTGCCAGATTGAAGGGTAAACGCAAAATTCTAAGGATATAATTGAGAAAGTGGTAATAGATGGAACAATCAGATTTTTCTGAGAAAAAGAATTCTTATTTTTACTATATTTGAAACGGTCAGAGTTTATATGCAAATTTAAGTTTTTCATCTGGGTACCTAGTGTTACGAGTAAATTAAAAATTCTAAAGATGTAGTGGAAAAAGTAGTAGAATAGAATAATCTGATTTTGGTGGGAAAGAGAATTTTTATTTTTACTCCAGTCGAGTTTAATCTTTTGCGTCGAAAATTGAAATATTCTCAACGTAATGATTTTATTATTTGTTATTACTGACGATGGATGCCAAGATGTAGAGAAGAAGTTGAGTTATTCCTCTCTGAAAAATTTATCAATATCAAATTTATTTGTTTATCTTTCCATACCCTTAACAGCTATCTGCTTATTATACGAAAGTAACTTGAAATTGTAATAGAAATGAGAGATAAACCCACCTCAGGGGGTGAGTTTTCATTTTGTGTGCTCAGTGTTACGATCGTTATAACACAAATTTATGATACTCGTGCAGACGTAGAGTGTCCCGGCTACGACGTCGAAGATCGCGGGTTCCCTCATTTTTTCGCCGACTCTTACACATATTGGATATTAGATATTCAAACGAAACTACCGATGAAACAACAAAGAAATAAGGAACAATTAAAAATTCCTAGGACATTGTAAACACTCGTGGCACGTTTAGGGCCAAGTTCCACCGGGTATTATCGATTCTAGTTACACCGACGATGAATGATTTATGATTCTCTGGCGTGGATACGCTGGGCTTACGATTCAATTTATCGGTACAGGCCGCGCGCGACCCTTAAATTAGCATCGTTATTCGCGAGCCAGACAAACAGGATATTAATACAGAAACCCAAGAAAGTGGATCCGTTTACCACCTGGTCACCGTGGACCATCGATCCACCTGTCACGCTTCTTCTTAAAATAAATACTCAATGGCTGTGTAAAAGGTGATACACCTCGATTATTTGAGTCACATATTTTTATCAATTTTCACATTAAGCTTTATTGATTATCCGTCAACCCCTCTATCTATAAAATACATGCTACGTAAATTGGTTCTCAGCTAAACGGTGTCTTTGTGAACCCCCTAATAGTATGAAATACAAGCTTTTATTAACCTTAAATGATAAAAATTTTTTGCGACAAGAAAAAAGATATCGAAATGGATTAGGGTAGACCGAGGCGGATCGAATTATTTTGTTTTGCTGGTGAAAAGGTAATGGTAAAAATTCAAAAAGTTAACTTTAGTAGGGTTAGTTCAACGTTCAATGTTAGACTAACTCGTGCGCGCATTTTCTTGAACCATGTTTTCAGATATTCTCTCTTTCTTCATTTCTCAATCTCTTTCACTTTGTCCAGGGATTCTCAGAAAATATTCAGTCACACGATAACTTAGATCACTCGGT
>SMSQ01011285.1:32300-49806 GCA_019453375.1 Ctenoplectra terminalis | reverse complement strand
AAAAAGAAACTGTGAACCGGTTTTAATAATTGTTACGGAATTTCGTTCAGAACTAAATCCAGAAATAGAAAGAAATTAAGTGAAACGGGTACAGTTTCGTTATATTGTACGGTGTTTCTAAAAATTATATTTTTACATTCTCCGATAAATTGCAGAAGGTTATCTAAGTTTTTCTTAGATAACGTTGCTTCCTTCGATTTCTCTTCAAATATCGATTCACAAACTTCAGTGGTTAACGTACTGCACGAAGAGAAGTGAACCTTTGGCGCCTTAGGCTAGCTGCAAGTAGTATAGGTCAATGAATAGTCAGACTCGTTTTCAGACCAGCCGCAAACAGCTAACGATTATTATGCGGATTAAGTTGGAAATACAGAAACATATCGTTGTGTTTCGAAATTCGTTATCACGTTCGATGTAAATAACATTCTTCTCATTATTGTTATAAACTTTTGGCACTTCGATTTATCAACCCTTTGCCGTACTATTATTTCAGCAGCTACAAATGTTAGCGAACGCTATTCGCTTCTTTGATACTTCGTCAAATGCAAATAATAAAATCTTGCACTTAATTTACATTTTGTTATATACACAAGTAATACGTAAATAAATATTAAATTTTATTACAAATACAATGTATCTTTATTGAATTTGGATAGTAATTTGTAGCACGAGTGTGATTCGCGATTGCAAGGCAAGCGGTTGATTTTACACTAGAACTACCTACGAATAAGATATTTAATAATTAGTACCTATAATAGTATCTAATAATTATTACCTATTAATAAAAATATATCAAAGAACTCAAAATGATAAGTGTTTAAAAAAAATATACCAATCAAAGAAAATAAATCTTTCTTCAGATTTTTTACAAAAGCTTACTAAAAATCCACGAAAACGCAGCGTTTTTGATTGATAAATTGCGTAAGAAAAATTACAAACCAGTCATTTTGACCGCTTCGATGGTTCTAGTGTTAAATCGATTGATTTTGCGTGCAAAATATTAAAGAATAATTGTGAAACCTTTTTAATACAAGTTTCATACGCTCGAAATGGTAATGTAAAGTCGACGATATCGATATTCGATGGATACATAAAAAAATAATACGATACTAGATATTATTGACGAACCATCGAAATACCGGAGAGGAACGTTTCGAACGGAAAGGATCGATACCTAGTTTAATATTTTATTATAAAATGTATCGCGTCTCCGGAAAGGGAACAGCATTTTTAACAGGTATAGATATCGAGTTCTATTATGCACTCGATGCGATTAAAATAGGATTATTCATTATGCGCCACTGTTGAGTAACGAAATATTTAACTCGAGCTGTTCTCGGTTGTATCGATCGAATGGAGCGAATAAAAGGAAACTTCTTCCGCTTGAAAGAAGAAAAAAAGGATTATATCTTTATTTTAAAACGGAAAGCAATATTTAAAATGTGATACGTAAAAAGTAATATTTCCAAGATCCTCAATTTCAAAGCTAATCTCGAAAATAGGAAAGGAATCTCATTCGTATCATAAGCCCCATATAAATCGTTGCATTCAACGTAAATCCCCGCGTTTAAACTGCTTAAAATTACTCTCGTGCCGGATCGTATCCGATAACACGGACTGTTCAGTGGGAAATATCGTCGTATGATTCATATTCCTCGAAAAGACAGTCCATTCCCGACGTGCTTTACATCGACCAGATTTCAGAATCGTTCTTCTTCTTCTTTTTACCTCTTTCTCAGAGATGCACACGTATTCCAGATTCAGAATATTTCCCATCCTCAAAGACGCCATATCGCGACTCTCGTCTTCTGTACACACGCGTGCACGTACAGTACTGTGCAAAATTCTTAGATTATCTATATAAAAAAAAAAAAGAAAAATGTTTTATTTATTTTTATTACTTTATAAATCAATTTGAGAACAGTTATCGTTAAATTCTTTCGTTCGTTTGAAAATTATAATTGCAATAATCCATGCTTCGTATAATTTTCTTTTGCTCTTTTTTTTTAAATGGCTAATTTAAAATAATTTTTATTAAAAAAGTGTTAGATCATTTTTATTCCATTCGGTTTTTACCAATAATTCAGAAAGCTTGTTTCCTTTTTTTATATACTAATATAAAAAGTAATAATACTTATTCTATAATATTTAGATCAGTACTCTATTTAAGAATCTTGAAAAAATTTGTAAGCCAGATAAAAGCATATATAATAATAATTTATTTCTATATTCCCTAATTAATTAGTAAATTGAAAGCAATATCCAGAAATTCATTTGCATGTAACAGTATTAGATTACTGCATAAGTTCTAATAATTTTTTAGTTTATATATGATTACTTAATTTTTAAAGGCGTATATATACGCTCTTCGTAGCGAAAGGGTTAAAATACTGCGAGGGCAGATAAACAGGAAAATATTTCAAATAAAGGAAGACACTAAAGAACTTACTAGAACTGTCAAATCGTGTAAAAACCTGGTTAGTTTTTTCAAACATGTAAATCTTCTGCACCTACTTTAAGCTTTGATCCAATATGGTATTACCTAGTCTAATGGTCACTTTCGTCTTGCACTGGGACTGTATCCCAGTCATCCGTCTGCTTTACACATGTCTCAAGTGGAATTTACTTCATTGGTTTTGTATTAACACTAAACCTACCAAAGCGGTCAAAATGACCGGCTTGTAATTTCTCGTAGAAATTCTATAAATTTATAATAATGCAATTTGGGAGATTTTTCGTAATTTTCTGTAAAAAATGTAGATAAAGATTGGTTTTCCTTGCGTTATGTATTTCCTTAAAACACCTATCGTTTTTATTTCTCAGGGTACAATTAGGTCCACTTTAATCGTCGGTAGGTTCAGTGTTAAATCAACGTTTTCCTGACGGTGAAATTATGTGGTTGCTAATAACCTATTCGGGTTGATGCAACTTTAAATTTAAATTAAAAAAAAATATAGAAAGTTTTAATTTTATACACCGTGGAGACGCGTGTCCGTTCGACCATTTTTCTGTCCGAAGCTCGCTCCCTTTTAGGCCACCTCGTTTTTATTTTTGATTCCTACGACGTGCGAATCTTCCGATCAATCTGATACTCTAAATTACTATTACAAGACCGGTAAACAAACCAGGTCCAAGACTTTTACACAGCACTGTACTTCGCACGTACGCGCAGAGAAGAGACACACGCTTATTCGAAAGGGCTTGTCGCGAGCGTGATATCGAATTGTGTAGTCGCACGTAAAGCCAAACGGATGACGCACCGATCGCTCGAGGAAATTCAGATCGTCGTGTACCCAGCCTGTCTACGAGATTTTCGTGCGAACGAGACGAGAAACGTGTTCGCGATCCAGCCTTCTCGAGGAATTCGTAGATCGTGATCCTGTAGACGCGCGACGAGCGAAGGAAAACCAGAGAGAGAAATAAAAGTATGGAGTAGAGAGACCGAGTCTCGGTGGATTCGCGTTGCGAAATCCGTCTGTGGAATACCCACGGTTATTTCCCAGTGTGTACCCCCGAGATAAGATCTTATCGCGTGGCAAACGTAGCGACAGTAATCGTTGGATAAGTTTCTGCCAGGAGCGTGGTTGTTAGCGGAGTGATAGTGTCAGGGACTCCGTTGGAATCCTTGCACCGAGGATCTCCTTGTAGCCACCGATTAGGGATAAAATTAGACGTGGATTAAATGGAACTCGGTATTTCGCGTGGATAATTAACCCTTTGAGCTCGAGAGGCACATTTTTGCGATACTTGTCCCGAGGAACAGAGAATGGATTTTGACAAGTGCTTTGTAAAATATTGCACGAACCGCTATAGTGGCGTGTACTTACCTATGATTTTTTATTTATTTGGTTAATTCATACTTACCTACGATTTTTTATTTATTTGGTTAATTCCTTGCGGTAGGAAGATACAAAATTGAACTAAGTTATGAAGCATTACTGAACTTATTTTGTGTCTTCCTACCGCAAGGAATTAACCCTTTGCACTCGAAAGACACATTTTTGCGATACTTGTCGCAAGGAACAGAGAATGGATTTTGACAAGTGTTTTCTAGAATATTGCACGAACCACTATAGTGGCGTGTACTTACCTATGATTTTTTATTTATTTGATTAATTCCTTGCGGTAGGAAGATACAAAATTGAACTAACTTATGAAACATTATTGAACTTACATTGTGTCTTCCTACCGCAAGGAATTAACCCTTTGCGCTCGGAAGACACATTTTTGCGATACTTGTCCCGAGGAACAGAGAATGGATTTTGACGAGTGCTTTCTAAAATATTGCACGAATCAAAGTTATCAAGATTAACCCTCTATAGTTCGAATTTTGTTTATTTATCAGAGAAAAGAACTACGATTGATTACAGTATTTTACTTTGATCGCAAAATTTTGGAAGTAATAATTTCTACAGATTGACTGTGTGATATCATTACGCTTACACAGTAACAAAATTTAACCCTTTGACTGCTAAAGGCGTATATATACGCTTTCACAAGTCTATCAATATATACGAAAGCCGTAAATATACGCCCTCTGCATTTTTTTACTATAACATCTTTATTATTTTATCGATTGATTTAACATGGAATATAACAAATTAAATAGCATAACAACGAAGTATCGGTGTTTGTTTCAGTATTTTTAATCAGTTGTTTTACTTTTTAAACCCTAAGAATGGTACTAAATCTCCGGGTACTCTTTTAGTCAGTAGACAGTGGACGACCCCAGTCGCAGCGACTGACGTCGAAATGTTATGTGTTATTTCATTATACGAATTTCCTTAAAGAAAAGAACATATAATTACCATATCCTCAGCGAAGATAAATTCCGACCAGGTCCGCGTCTTAAATAAATGCGACCGCCAAGAGTTAAATTGATCGTGAAATAAGTTGTGATAAAATTGTTACTGTTTTGCCTCGAAGACGAACAAAATTCCAAAAAGGTTCAGTAACAGGGAAATTTGTTCAGTGTTGCGTTAGAAATTTTCTTTATATTTTCAGGCTCTTGAGTTTACCTCTCAACGACTGTTAACCCTTTGTATTCTGAGCCATGGTCGATATTTTATTCCAACCGGTTCGTTTTTAATAAGCTACTTCCAATAAATAAATTTGAGAGAAAATTTCTTGGTATTCACATATAATGGACGACTATTTTTCTATATTTAAAATTTCGTACGTGTACTTAAACGGTATTCTGGTCAATGTCCTCGAAACGTAGGGGGAGAGTTACACGTGCCGTAGCTTGATCGGTCGATTTACGAAGACGAATAGAAGGGAAACTTTCACTCGGTCGCTCGTGTCGCTAGTATTGCTTTTTCATAATTGATCAACCGATCGATATGCATTATTGATTTGCTTTCAGGACTCCAAGCTGAGTTGTACTACGTCAGGGAAGGAGTGGTTAATACGTATGCGATGAACTTCGTGGTTCCAGTGCATCCCAACATCGCGGACCTCGAATTCTCTTGGCAGAGTCTTGCTGGACAACCGGTATGCATATTTAAAAATCATTTTCATACAACGGTGTATTATTTTTTTTCATTAAATGCATGTTAACACTAGAACTACCGTACCAGTCAAAATGTTCGTAATTTCTCATAGAAATTGTATAAATTTACGGTAGCGCATTTTTGGGGATTTTCTATAATTTTTTGTACAAAATACGCACAAAGAATTGCTACCTTTATTACAAGCATTTTTTCGAATACTAATTATTTTGATTTCTTTGGTACAAATAACATTTGGTTCTAGTGTTAAAGAAAATTTTCAATACCGATGCAAATTTATAAAACATCCGAATAAGTTTGTGTTCTTTTTTAAATTATCTATTAAATCATCAGTCAATTTTTTTTAAATCATTAATCACTAAGTTGGATTATTAGCGATTCAGACTGTACAAAATATGTTTTACAAGAGTTAAAGTTTACTGGGGAGCTTGTGATTAATATTTTTTAGAAATTTATCAATCTATAAAACCAGACACTCCGCTATTCAATTATCCACTGTTTACCTATTTACACCTACGGTACCACACAAATAATATTTCTGAATTTACTTAAATGATTCGGTGCATTAACATTAACTCAATTAAATATTTTTATATTTTAGCATACTATTCTTAACATACATTTTAAAACTGCAAAGAAACATGCGACTGACATAAGTACGTAACGTTACCATGACATCAAACAAACAACAAAAACTCACCGTCCCAATCCATTTGTCAAATTTTACACGTTTACCTATCTACACCTCCGTCCACCTATTTCCACCTACATTTACCTACCCACACGCTTACATTCCACTATTCACCATCTCGTAATTTAATCACACCCAGCAACAACACGAAACACCTTAAAAATCGCCAACGCTCGCAAACTTTATCCCAACAGCGTATCACCTCATTTCCCCATTCTTCCTGCTTCTAACCCGTTCCGCGTTAAATTCTCGCCCTACCAAAGGTAAACCAGGATATTTAGGTGTTCCTGGAGTCTAGACTCGCTTCGCCTTGTTCCTTTCGCAACACCCTTTCCCTCGTTCTCTCCCTTTCACGCGTTACCCGGTTTTATTCCCCAAAAGAGATCCATCCATTCCGGGTGCAGCTTATAACTGCCTTTCGGAGCACGGCTAGCTCCGGCTATAACGGTGCGCGTAGACCGGCAGAGCCGAGGAAAATGCTTGCACCGGCCATTAGCGAGGTGCAACAATGCGGAACAAAGTAAACACGTGACCCAGCCGAAATGGTAACTCACGGCATGCTCGTTTACGTTCCTGGAACCAGAACGGGTAGTAACGGTCCGTCACGATGGTTCACAGAGGGTGGCCACGGGGTGAGTTTGTCGAGCGGAAGGGGTTACAGGAGGGCTGTATCAATACTCTATCAATATGAAATACAAACAGCCGGTATTCGTGGGGTAGCGGGAGAAAGGGTGGCTGATATAAACCGCGCCGGTTCGGTTTTGCGTTCCCTTCGGTCACCAAGGAAACCGTACGCGCGCCGCTCGGAACCCTCCGGAACGAGACCGGTACCAAGGAAAACGCGTAAAGTCGTACCTCCGCCTTTCATCCCCCTTCCGTTCTCCCGCGTTACCCCTTTCCATCCATCGGGATCGCTGAAGGTTAAGGAAATCGGGCCTACGTGCCTCTGTCGTTCCAGCGTTTCGGTTACCGTGAATTCTGCATTAATTTCTAACGAGGGGTTGTTCGAGTTTATTGCCGGACGTAATTGTTGGCTCGGTGTCTTGAATGCCGAGGACAGGGCGGAGGGTATTATTAATGGTAATTGGATAGGATGTTGTTTAAATTGAACAGTTGCGTGTTTTATGAACGCATAATTGAAGGGGATCGTGTTTTTGATGATTAGCTGTTTACTGGTTTAGCCGCTGCTTTTTGACACTGTCTTTCATCTCGTCGTTCTTGTTTTTCGGTTTCTATATCATTTTAGCGGCTTTGCTCGCTTTGTTCTTTGAGCGGAGCAGGTTTGGCAGAGGTAGCTCACTTTTTTTAATAAAATTATGTGGGTAAAGAATGTCTTGGTTTGTGTGTGCGAGAGAGACGTCTGATAAAACCTAGGTCTTGAGTTTTCGACCGCGCCAATAGGATGGGACCTCGTTTCCAATTGGTTCGGCCTGTAGCCGGAAAATAATATAAAAGAGCCGAGGAATCGTAGTTTTAGTTAGAGGTAGATGTAGAATTAGAATTAGAGAGTTACAGAGAAAGTTATAGAGTTTAAGTCAACCATTGTAGAAAGCATTTCAAATGTACACTACTATTCCTACAATTATATTTCTCAAGGAACAGCGACAAAAAAGTTTCCTACTGCGGAAGAACTGTTACCTAATAATTCCACACAAATAAATTTTTTTGTCACAGACAAATTACTTTCTTACAAAATTTGTGACCACTATTTATTTTATTTTAAGAAACCATTGAACCATGTTTCCGAGATAGTATTTTTCTGCTGAAACTTCAATGGCTGATTTCAAAATCTAAACCTGCGATTGGGCAGCTATAAAAAAATACGTGCCCCTTATTCTCACCTGCTTAATATATCCACCAAGTTTCATAAAAATCGAAGACGGACAGTTCGATATGTTTCCTTGTTAAAATAAGAATTCAGTTAAAACAAAGATGTTTAGGTTTAAAAAAAAATTCTTTTATTGTCAACGCTGAGATTAAATAGATATTAATTACGAATTTACAACGAAAAGTTAACTTTCTAAATTTTTACCGCTATTTTTTCCCCACTCGCATCGGTCTAGCCTAAAAAAAATGCTTATGAATAATATTTTAGAAATGTTGAATTACGTTCTAATCGTAAGCAAGGGACAGCTACTTGAAATATCTCCGATCGTCTGTCTGTTTCGTATTGTAACGACACTTTATCAGAACGACGACAGTTTTGACGTTGAGTTTGTTGAATCCTCGTAACGAAACGTCGATGGAGAGTGGCGTTACGTGTCGTTCTCGAGCAAAATTGCTCGGCAGCGTGTCGCTCGTCGACGAAAGGGGTTACATATACACGAATACACGGTTTCAGCAACGCTTTATTGTCGTTGCGGGGACACCGCGACGATCCGCCTTATCCCATGGGGGCATTTTCCATCCCTTCGTCTCGTTATCTCTCGGATTTACCCGTAAGTTCGTTAACCACAAAATCTCGCCATTCTCACGGTCACGAAAATGCCGTTTCGCCTTATCTTCTTTGCCCGAAGACAGTTTACATCTCCCTTCGCCTGGAACTGCGAATCCAGATAAAGAAAAAATTATAATTAGCTTTATGGACCGATTTTCGTAATAGACGAATCTTATTCCTCTGGAACTTACCGAGAAGCTGTTTCCAATGAAAATGTTCGCCCCTTATCTGATCGCTTTTATTATTTCACTTCTACCGTAGTTGTTAACGGTAGAATTACTACGATTAGACTTATTTGTACCAATGAAATCAAAACGATGAGTATTTGAAAAAATATTAATTCTTTGTGCGTATTTTTTACAAAATATAATAGAAAATTATTTTATTCTATTTTATTATAATAGTAATTAGATTATGAAACTAAAATGCATAACCTATCTTATAATGTCATTATTTTTTTAATTTTCAAATAGACTGCACAGAATAATTGAAAATTATTTTATTCTATTTTATTATATTAGTAATTATATTACGAAACTAAAATGTATAACTTATTTCATAATGTCATTATTTTTTTTATTTCCAAACAGACTGCACATTCGCAAAGCAGTTTATATTTTAATACTTTAATTTCCCAATTTTTGACTATTTTTTTCACTTAAATATATTTACCTAAAACAAACATTAGATAATGATATGTAAAAAAAAAATAATATAAAATAAAAATCGTGCGTAGAAAGACTATACAATACTCTCTTTAAATTTCCTTCTTGGTACAATTCTTTCGCGATAAAAATTCAACAAAATCAGAGCTTCCTTCCCGTGCGGAGCTTTCTGAAATCAAGAACAACCTAAAAGCTTTTCTTCGTGAAAATGTAACTGGAAGAGAAAGCAGAGAGCATACAGAAAGAGAGAGGCAGATCGGGAAACGGTCATGGACGATAATTTACATCAGAATTGCTCAGCACGATGGAACGGAAAACTCGATGGAATCCAAAATGCGATCATAGAAAATTGCTCGGCCGATGAAGCGAAACTTATTCGATCACCGAGAGAAACGGTTACGTTCCGGCGAAGATTTTGTAGCGCAATCCGAACTTATCTCAACGCTACACCGTGTTCATAGAAAATTGACCAATCTCAATTACACGTAACCTCGTCGTAACGTTTATAGGATGGTTTGCTCCGTTTCGGTTCAACGTGGCTTCTTCGCTCGTAATAGGATTCTGCCTGGAACTCGGCAGAAAATTTCCACCGTTTGCCCGATCTGACTCATCGCGTTATTTCGAGTCCCGTTTATCTGTGTTCTCCGATCAAACGAAAAGTCTCCGGGATTGCGCATCGCCTAATCTGATCCGATCTGGACCAGAAAGTTCGATCGCGCCCTCGTGACTCACGACACTTTGTTTCTTTTATCTGGTAAACGATCAACCCCGATGCAAGTGCACCGCGGTTCGGTGGCTGAGCTTTCGGTTCGTCGATCCTTATCCGACATCGGGAAATGAGATCCTCGTTTCTTCGCTGTGGTCGCGATTAACCTTCCTATGATTCTTGCGATCATTTTCGACGCGATCTTTTTTTTTTTTTTTTTTTTCTTTTCAACCCTTTCTTTTTCTTTTCAACCACTCGAGCGGACCTTTTTCGTTCGGGCGGATCAGGAACTCGAGACGATTTTGGTTATATCAGGCAAGCGTTGTATAGGTTCTTTAAAATTATTTTGTAGTCGATCGAATGTTTACAAACGCGATACCGTGGCACGCAAAAGTTAGAATACGAGATCGAATAGATATCTTACGGTTAACACGTTAAACGCCACGTCGATTTTGGTCGACTTTCCTTTAGGCTGTGTGCTGTGATAATGATTGACAAACATTTGGTCGCAAGATGATTAGGAATTTAAGAAGAATAAAGGAGAGGACTGGAAAGGAAAGTCGTATCTTTGTTTAATGTGATTTAATAGAATTCGTATATGAATTATAAGGTATTAATTTTTGGAATTGATATTGTCAGTTTTCGGAAATCAACGACGCCTGAACGAAAATTTCAGCGTCTTTATTTAATTAGAGATTCTTTTTTTTAAAGAGAATTACAGAAAATCTCTGGAAAGTTAATTAGTAGATAATTAGTAGTTGATTTATAAAATTTCTCTGGGAAATTACAAGTAGTTATTATATATATAGATATTAGATATAAATAAATATTAGATACAAATGGATATTAAATATAAGTAGATATTAGATATAGTTAGATATTATATACATAGATACTAAATATAAATAAATATTAGATACAAATGGATATTAAATATAAGTAGATGTTAGATATAGATAGATATTATATATATAGATATTAAATATAAATAAATATTAGATACAAATAGATATCAAATATCAATAGATATTATATATATATAGGTATCAGATATAGATAGATATTGTATATATACATATTAGATATAAATAAATATTAGATATAAACAGATATTAGATATAAGTAGATATTATATATATATAGATATTAGATATAGATAGATACCATATATATAGAATAATAAAATTTCTCATTATAACAGATAATATCATAGTTTCTCAAGTGCAAGGTACTGAAAGCGAAGTTTACTAACAGATACGGTGTGAAATACATAAAACAGAATTTCAATACATTCTCGACAATAGTTTGAAACCAGAACGTTAAAATCGTAATAAAATCTTGTGAAAGACTTTGAAGGAAAAATCGGAACGGAGGCGCGCGTGAGGCGATCAAGAGCCGAACAAATAAAAATGGGGTCTAAATTTCCAACGATAGCACCCTCGATTAAGCTCGAGATTCCTGAAACAGCGAATCTGGCTCTCTTTCTATTTCCTCTCTTTCAGTCCCCCGACGTTCGTTTCTTCTTCTTTTTTCGTTTTTTTTTTTATTTTCAATTCACCGAGGCGAACGAAAAAAGAAAGTTATTGGTCGCCATGGACGGGGCTATAGACTGAAACGAAGTTTCTCATCGGAGTGGGGTGGTGCACACGGAATTGGGGATGATTTGTGAATCATCCACTTGTTAGGCGAAAGTTCGTCGCTACTTTTTCCCTCGAGCTAGGACTTCGGATAGCAAGTGGGGTTCGCTGCTCGTACCATCGGGACATTTCGGTCTAGAATTATGGGGAGTCGTCTCATTTCTTTTCTCTCCTCTGGTTTGTCTATGACTCTTTTTATAGATTTCGAATATCTTCTCCCCTTTGATATTTTTTTTTTTTTTTTTACTTCGTTTCTCTCTTTTATCTCCCTATTGTCTGCACTTATCCACCTTTCTAGCTATCTTCGTATTTTTTTCTTCGTGAGAATGAAGTCTACGTGACTGCGCGATTGGAAGGAATGGATGCGAAGATTTTGGGTGCGAGTGAAAAGGGACGTATGTGGGAAAAAGATGGTGCGATTGAGGGATGTGTACTTAAGTGAGCGAATGTTCGGGGCGCGAGGATTTTTTTGTAAGAGTATCGCGAGGGACGAGAGTAGCGAGGAGAGCCGTGACTTGATTAATAGTAATATTTGAACTTAAGCAATTGTTATTAATAAACCAAATAATCCTACGCGTCAGAGTTCGATCATTCTGATAACCTTCCGAAAAAGTGTTAGTGTCTTCCGCCTCCGTTTCCTTCGATTTACTCTCCCTTTCTCTCTCTCTCTCTCTTGCCCTTACAATAAGAACGATAGTTATACTGTGGCTACTTATAAGGGTTTTTCATGTGCTAAGGACGAAGTACCACTGAATTCTATCAGAGATAGAGATCACACGGACGTCATCCGTGTTTCCTTTTTGACAAACGGCACCAACTTTTTCCCCTACCTAATAATTTCGATTTTCCTCTTTTATTTTCCGCGGCAAGTATTAGGTTGTTCGGAAAGTAATTTCGTTTTTGCCCGATAGAGGATTTAATTGTATTTTTTTGAATCCAACTTCACACTTCAGCCGCATAATCATTATATGTTTTGAGAGGTGATATAGCAAGGTTTGTGTGTGAAAAAGTCCATTTGATTCTAGACAGTAGTTTCTGGTTGGTGCCCTTTTAAATATGGAGAGCAATGAGCAGCATTTCCGTCATATTGCCGGTTGAAGCTGATAAAGACAAGATAAAGGCATTAGTTGATGCAAACCGGCGAATAACAACACGAAAGATGGCGAAAGGTGCTGGACCAGAATGGCCAATATATAATTTAATCAAATATTTGTTCATTGTACGAAAATTGTCTTTCATTTTCACAAAAAAAAAACGAAATTACTTTCCGAACAACCCAATATTAATTCGAGCAAAAATTGGAAAACAGGAAGCTTACCGCTTCTTTGATATCTACTGTCTTCGACTTTTAGTGCGAGTAAAACGCTACAGTAATAGGCTACAGTGATACAGCGTTAAAAAAGTAAAGTACCGGTTAATAAATATAGGTACGCGTGTAACGTCCAAGTCTTACAGCGTTACGGAGGGTTAAATTGTTGATTCTTCTTGCTCTCTACGCGTCGGTCGAGCTCGCTCCTATCGTTTCGATTCCGGTCTTTCGTCTCTCTTTAGGATCGAATAGCAGGATGAACGTAGGGAGGGTTTGGCATGGCCACCCCTGGGCGACAATTACTTGTAATACCGTCGGTCTCTCGGGACCGATGGGAACTCGATGGGGCGTACTTTCGGCTGAAAAAAGGATATTACTGCAGCCTAGATCGACTCTGCCCCATTGTCAGGAGGGGCGCGACCTGTCGCCCTTGTCTTATCACAGTTTGACGTAGCTGATCACCCATCGGAAGCTATCCTAAATTCGAATGCTCGTAAATTGTACGCGTAATGTATACGGGCGTATAAAATTCAATTGCGATGGGAACTTATAATTGGAGACCTTGACGCGGAAACCGGGTACGAAAAAATTTTTTTTATAGTAGTTAAAATTACTGGTTCGTAATTTCTTTTAGAATTTTTATAAAATGATGATGCATTTTTGGGAATTTTCTGTGAGTTTTTGTTAAAAATATGTAGATAGAATTGTTATCCGTATTATATGTATTTCTTCGAATATCTGTTATTTTGATTTCTTCGTGAAGTCTGGTGTTAAAGTGGGAAATATAAAAATGTACAATTAAAACGTACAAGTTTGATGAAAAGTGGATCTGCTCGGTTTTTGCGGCAAGGTCTTCGATTATGGATTTAACACTTTGCACTTGTAAATTTTTTTAACGCTGGAACCTACCGAGGATTAAAATTGATTACTGTAAATTTCTGAAATTTCTATGAGAAATTGTGACGCTGAATATTTGAGAAAATAGGTGTAATACGGCTGGTAATTCTTTGCGCATATTTTGTTCAAAAAATTATGGAAGATCCCTAAAATTGCGCTACTGGAAATTTATAAAATTTCTATGAGAAATTAGGAACCGGTTATTTTGACTGGTACGGTAGTTCTAGTGTTAAGTTTCAAAGGACTATTGTGAAAACTTGAAGTGTTCTTTTGAAAATAAAAACAGAAATTTATTTGGTCAATTTAGTTTTATTTTAAAACAAAAGAAGCATTTGAATTGATGAAAATATAGAATTTAATTAAAAATATAATCTCCGAAGAAAATTATGCACGTCGCCATAGTGGCGCCAGCGGAGTGCAAAGGTTTAATATACGTTTCGTGAAAAAAAAAAAAAGTAATATTCTCATTCAAAAGTATTGGATCACCTTGGGCATCCAGCGAATTTTGCTTCGTTAAAATTACTTAGCGAATTTTACTTTAGCGTTATTTTACTTCAACCTTGTTCGAAAGAGAAACATATTTTCAAAGTTATACCAAGTTCAAATTGAACACAAATATTTAGCATTCTTTTTTCATTTTTATCAATTAATAATTTCCTTTTATCTCGACTTTAGCATTTTCGTTAAATTTCATTCGAATAATATTACCAGAATCGCATATCTGAAATACTTCAATCATCGTCAATCAGATATTTTAACGTTTAATTACTCCTTGTTTCGTGACTCACAATAAACTCAATATTCCCTTGATATTCTCAATTTATAAACATCAATAATTTCTGATAAAAAAAAAAAAGAAAACAGTATTTCAATATTCGAAGTTACTCGATAGCGACCATAATTCAGATTATCGAATCGTACAAAATTTCCTATTGTTCAATCATCGTGTACTTCCGCAGTTAAGCATTGTTCGTTAACAAAAAAAAAAAAGAAAAATATATAACACGAAGCGAAATCAAATGCGAAATCACTGTTCCGAGGATTCTCGGATCCAGCATTTCGAATCAATTTTTCCCCAAAACATAATGATGGGTCGTCGCTAATACTATTATGTTCATTAAACCGGCTCGTAAATCGGTAAACGTAAAACACAAAGTGACGTTACGAACGATTTAATCGAACACGTTTCACATCGTTTCGCGACTAATTAAATCACCGAGAGACAAGCCGAACGTTAATACCCTACGCACGAGCCAGCGTGTTCATAAGTATAATAAATTCTGCAACAACAAAGTTATCAAGCGTCCATAACTCATTGTCTATTCCCGATCGTGTAAAGTGTCGCGGATAGACGAGCTCTTCCCCTCGATCAGAAAATAACAGGCGTTCCGAATCAAATTACTCGGAACCAGTAGGATCCTCCCTGCTGTTACAACAAACTCCATATAAAGTCCACTCGAATCCTCGTTATCAGACGAACGTTCATTTTTCATTTTAATCACTACCGCCCCGCCTCGCGACTGGCTCGCTTACGCGAGCGGTCGCTAATTAATTAAATTGAGACCGCAAACAATTTATTACGTCACGCGATAGGTATTCACGGGGAACTGTGGTCGCACGTGCGCACACGTACGCGGTGTACGGTACACCGATACGAATCGGCGGGTTTCCTCGCTTCGCATAAACAAGTCTCGTCTTAGAGACACGACGATGATGGCAATTTCGAATTAATTGCAAATTCACTGAGATCACGGCTGGTGACGCTGCGTGATTAATGTCCGCCTGGCTGTTAATCCAAAGACTGGCCGCACCCTTTCCTCCACCCATCGTTCAAACCCCTTCTTGCCGCGCTCTCTCGTTGCCAGCCTTCCTCTTCCGTGAGGGCCGCGCACCGCCTCGCTGGCACACAGCACCGCTTCCGTATGGTAAGTCCTGTGGGATAACAGCCCTGCGTTTCGGATAACAGGGAATATCACCCACGGGGACACCCGACACCAACGGTCTACACACCGCCTAGCCCGTGACAAACGCACCCACCGCGGATTATGCGACATAATCGCTCGAAACCCGACCATCCGACGCGACGAACGGACGGACGTTGAACGGATGAACGGACGCGGGGTATTGTAATTTCCGTGGCACAGTTGAGGAACTTCGGAACCTAATACTTGATCGATGGATCCATGGTTGGGGTAGGAGTAGAGAGTTAAATGTTGGAGTTAATGGGATTGGTTATTGAATAGTAATGGAAATTTTAGTTAATTCGGTAGTGTTTGGAATTATTTGTTTTTTTTTTTTTTTTCTTTTTTTCTTTTTCTTTGTGGATATTGGGGGAATTGGATGCAAGTGGTTTTGAATTTGATGTTTGATCGATGGATCGAGAATAAGGAAGGGGTAGTTAATAGAATTGGTTATCGATTTAATATAGAAATTTAACTTAATTCGTTAATATGTTTTTATTTATTAAGTATTTTCTAAATTTAATATATGATCGATGGATCGAAAGTAAGTCATTAATACCTGAAATTATTTTTAATGCTTGGTATTTTCTTTTAGAATATTCGTGGGATTACTGTTTCTGTTCACAAAGTAAATATATAAAAATTTTGTGATATCCACAATTGAATTAATATTTCATTTTTCATCGCTCATAGTTTCCAAACTGTTAAAGATATAAAAAATTCAGAATTCTTCTTTCATGTGGCTTTTAATTTTGTCAAAGATACAATACTTTCTCTTCCAATCCTTAAAAAAAAACAAAAAAAAAATATAAGAATTTCTTTAAACAACATTAAAAAAACCGATCAAAATATTAAAAACACAGAAACAATAATCAATAAAAAATACAAAGTATCCGATTTTCAAAAGAACACCTTTAACCAAACAGCAAACAGAAAAATAAAATTAAACACGTTGAAATAATAAATCCGCAAACCGGCAAGGAAAATCAGGACTCAATCCTCGTTTCTCACCGAACAAATTTCCCCTACAACTGTTTCCCTTGATTTACCGTTGCTTAATACCGAGACGAAACCAGTCGCAAGAAGTTGTACGCCCTGGCCAGAAGACAAAGTGCAGCAGTATTTCAAAGCTGTTCGGAAGCGGCGATTCGAGCGAACCGTTTGGAATCGGCGGCGGAAGAGTTACGCGGATCGGGCAACTTTCGATTTGGCGCGAGTTGTACGCACGTGACGTTACCGCGCGCGATATCGTGGTACTTAACTTTTCGTGTGCTCCGAGGAGTTCCGAAACTTAAACGCCTCGCTCGACAAGACCTTAAGACTCGAACGTGGGCCGCGTTTAAACTGGAAATTTTGTGTATACTGTATAATGCGATCTTATTATGTTAAGGTATACGGTAGGCTGCGACTGGTCTTGGAGGGTGAATGTATAATACGATCGTTGATCGGGGAGTTTCGTAGACGGAGTTCGATCCTCGATCCCCGAGCAGATGGGAATCGACGGCTGTTCCGCGATATTCGCTCGCGTTATCGACGATAACGACGGTCCTTTTGCTTTCGCGTTCTGTTTACACTCCGCGTATATTGGTGGACAGAAATTGAAGACCGTTACGCCATTTCGACGTGTAACCCGCGAAATGGGCGCCGATTGGAATTGTTTGGGAGTCGAGGTGAATTTTTTTTTTTTTTTTTT